>PVKS010005002.1:78281-88624 GCA_004027875.1 Aplodontia rufa
TACCACTGAGCCACATCCCTAGTCCCTTTTATGGTAAGACAGTGTCTTGCCAGACATGGTGGCGCACACCTGTAATTCCAGCAATTTTGGAAGCTGAGGCAAGAGATCGCAAGTTTGAGGCCAGCTTCAGTAACTTAGGCCCTAAGCAACTTAGCTAGACTCTGTCTCAAAAACATAAAAAGTCCTGGGGATGTATAGCTCAGTGACAAAGTGTCCTTAATCAATCCCTCCAATCCCTGGTACCAAAACCAAAACAAACAGAAAAAAAAAAAAAAAAAACCACACCAGGGTCTCCCTAAGTTGTCCAGGCTGCTTTCAAGTTTGAATCCTCCCTTCTCAGTCTCTTCTGTTGCTGGGATTACAGGCATGCGCCACCACACCCAGCTGTTGTTTTGTTGTTGATGGTATGAAGTTCCATACCATATCTTTTTTTAAAGAAAGAATAAATTTTATGTAGTTTTTCATGTGGCTTTTGTTGCTTCTACACTTCGTTGTGTGTGTGGTGCTGGAGTAGGAGCCTGCATCCTTGTGCATGCCAGGCAAGCGCTGTAATCGCTGAGCCACTGCCACTCCAGCCCCACATTTCATTTTTTAACAAAGCACATTTCTGTTGAATTTCTATTTTTTTTTTAATATTTAAAGAGAGAGGGATAGTGAGAGAGAGAGAGAGAGAGAGAGAAAGAGAGAATCAACTTTATTCAGTTTTTCATGTAGCCTTCGTTGCTCTGAGACCTCGTCGTGTATGTGGTGCTGGGGTTTGAACCTATGTATTCGTGCATGCTAGGCAAGCGCCATAACCTCTGAGCCACTGTCCAGCCCCCTTCTTTTTTTCTTAATTTTTTATTAAGGAGTTGAGTTATTGTACAATCATAAATGCTTATAAATAACAATATGATATGCATTTGATCCTAAACCAGAGTTACTCCCATATTGCCCACACCCCCGTGTCTTGATTCTTCTATATTTTGCTCCTACAACCAGTATAAATGTTTAGATTGTGAATTTTCCAGTCATTAAGACTTAGCAATGAGAATTCTTCCTTATTTATCATGGTTAGAATTTTATTTCTTTAAACAGAAAATATTTAATTCTGGAAAATTCTTAGCCATGAACTTTTTGAATATTATTTCTCTAATTTTTAACATAGTCTCCATAAATTGTTATTAGACCTTCCTTTCAGTTTCTCTGTGACATCTTTTAACTCAAGAGCTTCAGTAGGTTAGAATTCTAGACTGGCTATTATTTTCCCTTAGCAGTTTTAGAGATACTTTTTCACTTCTAATTTCTGGTCTTACTGAGAAAAGAATCTGATCTTTTATCCTTCCTTTTATCCTTCATTCCATTTAGTGAGCTACTTTATTTCAAAGACTATTTCTCTCCTAAATTTCATTTTTTTCACCAATGCAACCTTACAATTGTATTTTCACACATTTAAATCTTTTCTCAACCTGTTTCTTTTACATGCAGGTTTTCTTTGGGGAGTTGGAGGGCAAGTTCCATTGTGTCTAGTTATTCTTTCTCAGGGTGGGTTTGAAGGTAAGATATAAACTGTTCTTCAGAAAGCCGTTTACAGTGTGCCCCAGATTATCCACAGATACCTTAAAATTGGCCTTCACTAGGTATTACAGTTTGGATCTGGAATGTCCTGTCAAGGTTCACATGTTTTGGGCTCGGTCCCTAGCTAGTGGTACTATTGGGAGATGGTGGGTACTTTAGGAGATGGAGCCTTTTTGGAAGAGGTGAGTCACAGGGGGCATAGCCTGGAGGTATATACCTTGTCCCTAGCCCTTTCCTCTCACTTTTTCTGCTTCTTGGCTGCCATGAGATGAGTAGTGTCCTCCCTGTCACTCTCTCATCACGGTGGCACTTTGCCTCACTTTAGGTCCAAAGCCATGGAGCCAAATGATCATGAAGCCATGAGCCAAAATAAATCTTTCCCCCTTTAAGTTGTTTTTCTCAGGTATTTTGTCACAGTGATGAAAAGCTGGTTAATAGACCATGTGCTTTTCTATTGCTAGAACATGTTTATGTTAATAATTTTTTGGCCTAGGATCTACACGTCACAGTAGTGGTATAAGGATTGATTCCACATTTTTCTTGTGTCGTAGGCCTACCCACCATTTCCTCTTTACAGAACCTCAATTTTGTCAAGTTATCTGCTCTCTTCCTTGTACCCATGTACTTTAGGGAATGATAGTCCCAACCTGAGGGAGAGCTTAGGGAGAATATCTAGGACCTCTTGGTCCTGCAACATTTCTAGTCTTTGAGATTCCTTCGCATGACTTTTCTTTGCCAGGCCTCATTAGTGCATGTGGCATTCCTCCATGTCCAAGAACAGTCTCACAGGACGATCAATGGGTCAATTAGACACTACATTTGATAAGTGAACAGTGCAACAGAGCTCTAGAACCATCATCCTGACTCATTGATCATGTTATAGGAGATCTAGTATTGGGATGAAAGCAACCAGGTCATATGGTCATTTGCAGGAAGCTTTCCTCATGAACTGATCAGCTTAGCACAACCCCAGGACCCCAGTTCTTGGGAGAAGGCTTTTTGCTCCAGTCCCCATATTGTTCTAGGCTGGTGGATATCTTAGAAGTCATTAGCATCCACACTCAGGAGTCATCCTGACCCAAGTATGAAATCATTTGTAAGGTTGCTTCCTTCCATAAAAAGAAACCAAGGGAAGAAGAAACTGGAGGGGACAAGGTGCTTCTCCTCTCTCCCATTTTTCCCTACAGAGCTGCCTAGGCTGGAGATAATGAGATAAAGGAGGACTCTATCTATTTTGGTACTGAGGCTGAACACAGAGCCTCTATGTGCCACAGATTGAGGAATGCAGGGAGAAATTTTGAGTTTAAACCTGAAACATATGCATAATACATACAGGAGAGCAGTAAAGAACAGGGTACAGCTGAAGACAGGGTCTAGGAACTAGATTCTGTTATGGACCAACTGGGTCAGTGAGGCAGGCTGAGGAGCTCAGTGTTTCTGGAAGCTGGATGTTGAGCTGCCTTAGGGAGCTGGGGAATGCCTTATTTCGGGCTGCATGGTCAGGCTGCATTAAGGAGCTGTTGGAATGGTTTGAAGTGCCCACTCTCTCCTAAGGAAGATTTTCCCCAGGAGACAAGTTTTGAATTTTGAGAACATTTTTCTTCCCTGGCTGAAGCTTTCAATATTGATCAGCAAAGCTCTGTTGAAAGAAATGGCTGCTGGGGAAGGACTGGACTTGGCAAACTTCACAGGGCTGTGCTCTGAAGGGAAAGGGAGCAGAAAAAGGACAGCAGGGGCTGCAAGGAAAACAAAAAAGGAAGAGGGACTGAAGAACTATGGGAAGGCCAAAAGCTCTTTTCACAATCACCTACTTAAAAGTCAGGGCAGGAGAGGCCAATAAATCCTGGATTCTCTCTCTTGTACTTGTCATTTCTGTGACAGTTCTTGATTCTTTCACCTCTTCGGTGGTGCATAAAAAGGGCTCAGGGTGTGGATTGCCTAGGTTCCAACCCTGACTTTCCCACCATCCCAATGAGGGGCTCTGGAAAGACTCCTTAGCCTATCAGACCCCTTCTTTTCTTAATTATTAGTCTGGGATAATAATTGCAGACTGGGAAGGCTCCTGCAAGGACTAAATGAGATTTTTCCATAAAGCATTCAGCACCAGCACGGTGCTGGCACATGGTCAGAGGTCAACAGATGCTAGTTATCATTTTCCTCATTACACATAAAATGCCTTTCTCCTCCCCACCAGTTTTTGCCTTAAATCATCTGCCTGTCACAGAGTCTGTTGCCTATACTGAATCAGCACTGAAGTGTCAAAAATAAGTCAATTTCAGGATTCAGAATCTAACCATGCTTATAATCTCTTATAGTTCTACCTGGGTGGGAACTTCTATTTGCCATTTGGATGGTACAGACAGGGTCTTATAAGAGGGAGGAGGGTATGTGGCAGGAACTGGGGAATTAATGGGTTCCAAATATTTGCATATAAAAGGCAGCCTCCATCTGCTGATACCCCTCTGTAACACCACGTGATGGGAACAGGAGGAGGAATCCTTTTTGCATTCTGATCAGGCTTGAGATTTAAGAGGTGGAAAGCTCCCCCCGTAGCTTTGGAACATTGGCCTGGCATCTATGGTGACTGGTGGGTACAGAGTGGGGGCTGGCTTGGAGGTGGCCTTTGTTGTGCTTGGAAAGTGGCAAATAATCCTGGTAGGAGGCACACATCTTAGGGTCACCAGCGGGGGCCAGGCCACACCCTGGGAACCAAGCTCTGAAGCTTGGTAGCTGGTGAAGTTGTTCATACCAGTTTCTGTCCCCAGCCTGGGGTACAGGACTCCACCCAGGCAGAGTACCCTGAGACATTGGAACAAGACCACAGGCTGGAGACAATTCCCCACCCCGTGGGAAGGGGGACAGGCTTTGTCCACCTCTCTGCATCCTGGCACCGACTCCCTGGTTTTTGTAGATGGCGAGTGTATTTTAGTTCAAATTCCAAACAGTACTATTTCAACACAAAGGGACACAATACACCATCTCCTTCTCAGTCCACCCTGGCAAGCTCTTTGAAATGCTCCAATGTGGCCACACTGCTAAGTGGCCACACAGCTCTGCTCCGTCAGCCACACAAAACAGCACCTAGGATAGAAAACCGGGCCCTTCTGCCCCTCTGTGCGCTGTGCAGAGGATGTCGCAGCCAGGATCTCCGGCTGACTTCCAAATTCCCACGGATCTGAATATGCTAAACAGTGCACCAGAAACAAAAATGCAGATTTTATCTAGTCTTCAAACACCAGATCAAACACTCACGAATTTGTTCTTAAAACCTGTAAATGACATGGTGGGGGGTGGGGAGGGGGAGCAACTCTTCCTTTTTGCATTTGAGGCATAGATTTTTAATACCATATGGTGCTGCAAAGAAATTAGTTCAGCTAACTCATGGAAAGATTAAAAAAAAAAAAGGACATTTGTCTTTTGCCAAAATAAATTTTATTTGATCAGGGTAAGACAAACTAGCATTTAATACCTGTATTAAACTAGCACTTAATGGCTGTTATCAGCGTTGGTGGGTGTTTTACCATTAACCTTCCACTGATTAACACCTTCCTTTTCAAGGCACACAGCCAGGCAGAGTGTGGAAGTGAAGGAGGACTGTGGAAGCATGACCTGACCATCAGGAAGGCTTCTCTCATTAGAGGAAGCCAAATTATGGTACACTGGTACTTACAGACTTAATGCTCCACTAAAAGACCCTTGAAGGGGCTGGAGTGGTGGCTCAGTGGTTATAGTGCTTGCCTGGCATGCATGAGGATGTGGGTTGGCGCCCCAGCACCATGTACACAACAAAGTGTCAGAGCAACTAAAGCCATGTGAAAAACTAAATAAAATTGATTTTCTCTTTCTCTCTTAAAAAAAAGGGGGGGGGGGCTGGAGCGGTGGCTCAGGGGTTTCAGCGCTTGCATGGCAAGCTCGAGGACCCAGGTTCAAACCCCAGCACCACGGACACAACTAAGTGTTAGAGCAACTAAAGCCATGTGAAAAACTAAATAAAGTTGTTTCTCTCTTTCTCTGTCTCTCTCACTGTCCCTCTCTAGAAAAAAAAAAAAAAAAAAGATCCATGAAGGACTGGGGAGTGCAGCTCAGTGATAGTGTGTGCTCAGCATGTGCAAGCATCTGGGTTCAATCCATAACACACACATAACCTGAATGTCAAGGCAGGGGTAGAGAAGGTCCTTAGGTCCAAGATACAAAAAACTAAGTTTTCTGAAGACAGGTTTAAGGAAATAAAGGACTGGGCAAAGCTTTGTGAAGTTTTCCCTGGTTATTTGGAATAAAAATGCATGCCATATTTTCATGTTTGGTTAACTGTTCTTGGGTTCCAACTTCTCTTGGCTTTGCCCGATCTCTCCCCCTTTAGTAATATTAACAATTTATTCCTTTCTGACAAAATATTAAGCATCTTCTTTGAATGTTTACACAGTTGCCTGCATTTTTTAATATTTCCCCAGGAGACCCAGCACTAAACCTCCAACACTAAACCTCTGTCTCCCTGACAGAGGGGACAGGCGATCACAGATATTTTGCCTTAGAAAACCCCTTCCAGGTCTTTCTCTGAGTACCTTCTCCAAATCTTGCAGAATCTTTATGTCTCAAAAGAGAATCTTATTAGAATTATAGGAAACTACAGCCCTGCACAACCCAACCTCCATGAACTCCAACAACCCCACTTTCAAATGTTAGTTACTGTGATGTGTTTTCTGTGAACGGTTCATTTCATGACCCCACAGAAGAGTCAAAGAACTGCCAGCTCTGTTGCACTTCAGGGCAAACTCCAATAAAAAGAAAAGACAGACAAAAACCTACTGCACTCACATTCTGGCTCATCTACAAAGCTGCCTTTTAATTTTCTGGTTTCTTTGTCAAGAGAGTTCAAAAGGAGCAAAGGGGCTTAACGAGATGCACTGGGGTCAAGAGTATCACAGAACTCATTGTCCCCCATCCCTGCTTTCCAGGAAGGTATGAGGACCAGAACCCTGCAAATGTGGCTTTATGCCAATCATCCCTTCCTCCACAAGCACCCCGGCGAGGGGGGTGGTGGTGCGATTTTGAATTCCTTATTGGGAAGGGTGTCATCAGGTGAAGATGATGGTGAGATTGGCTGTCACTAGAAGACAAATGCAAAAACCTACACACAATATAAACAAATGCCTAACAATCAAGAAACCCCAAACTCCTACCTGTCCCCAGTAGACTTGTGCCAGCCTCTTTCTGTTTCCTTTCTGGACAAAACTGGGAAAACTCAGAAGTTAAAACAGGCCCACGCAAAACCTCAAATGCAGAAACAGTTTGTTGGTGTTCCTTGCTTTGTTTCCTTTCCTCCCACCCTGGGGAGTGTATCGTTCCTTTCTTATTTTGAATCAAACAACACTCTGGGCTCATTTGGGCAGCCCCCTCAGGTTTGGACTCAGTCATTCCCTGCCCCTTGATTCCATATGCAAACCTGTGGTCGTGGGCTGTATTTGCAGGGAAATGAACACTCCCGCCAAGAAGGGCTAGTAGAGGCTCTGCAATTATAGCGGGCCTTTCCTCATCTCAGAAATTATGACTTGGGCTAAAACCCATTAGAGTGAATTCCACTCATATTTCCATTTTGTGAGACAAGATTAGAACAGCTCCCAGCTGGGAGCACACCCAGCTTTTGGGATTGATGCTCTGTCCTTGGAACTCCCAAGGAGACATGCTAAGGCTGGGGAATGAGTGTAATGTCCTCCTGCCAAATCACACTCAGATATGTGCAAAGATGCCACACGCATGAAAAAGAACACCATTTTACATAATTCCTGAGTTTGAAACAAATTAAGTTGCTCTGATGTCTCAATATGGCTTAAATTACTCCGGAGCACACAGGGTTCAGAAACAATCCTCATGCTGCTTTTCACCATCAGATTGTGCAGAACCTTTCCTGATTGTGGGTCATAATGAACGAATTACACAAACTCCGTATCATTATCACAGACTTCCTTTCTTACAAAGAATTCTCATTCATTAATCTTGTAAATGCATAAGGCCTGACATGATATCGCCCCTGCTGACCTTGCAGCCTGTCTGCCGACACTCCATTCCACGCCAGTCCAGTGAGTCACACTGACCTCCGGGTTCCTTGGAGGTGCCATGCTCTCTCTCCCCAGTTGCACCCCATTCCTCCCTACGTTGCCCGGCACATGCTTATTTAATTGTTCAGGTTTAAGTTTAGACATCCCTTGCACTAGGAATGAGCTCCTCTCTTGAATCATTCATATGGTGACTTTTGGAGTTTCTGTAAATGCCCCCTCTAGATTTCAAACTCCAAGAGGGCAGAGATGAGGTCTGCTTATGTCCCAGATTCTTCCCTAGTGTCTAGCAGGCCTTGGCTCATAAAATGGGTCCTTAACAGTATTTCCCAAGTGAATGGAAGTTATTTGATGAAGAAAAGCTTGACCCCTATGTTCTGTGTTAAGAGCTCAAAAATTATACATATTTTATCTGATCTTTAACCTGACAGTCTCTCTAACCAACAAACTGGACTCCTTCAGCTTTTCCTTCCACCCATTCATCTATCTGACACAAGATTCTTTGTCAGGCTTTGATTTACTGTCTTCTCTGAAAGACAAACTGAAGAATATTTTTTTTTATTTCTAACCTGTACGTTCTTAGGAGAGCCCTGGCAAATCTGGCTCCATAGACAGCAGTTCTCTGTTCTCTTTGACCCCAGGAGGCTGTTCTCACCTGGCACACACACTGCCCATAGGTTACCACTGCTTGGCAGGCAGATTTGTTGCCATGGAGAGAGACGGGTTGGCAGGCAAGACCAGGCCAGCTTAGAGAAATTTTAAAAGTGTCAAGTATCTTTTAACTCATAACTGGCAGCTGACTTTGCAAAGTTTATAAAAATAATCATAGTAGACATAAGAATTTTGCTAGCAAGTAGGATCCATAACACAGATTAAAAAGTTGGATGGAGAAAAAGATATTCAAATGGAAATAAAAGAATCTTTAATTATAGTACCATCAATTCCTCTGTACCTGAGTAAAATTATACCAAATAATTCTGGGAGGAGAGAGATGGCTTAGCTTCATGTTTTTCCTGAAATATTTTTTTTTCTGTTGTATGTCTGAAACCTACCATAAAAAACACTTATGATGTTAAGAGGCAAAGCTTTGGTTTATTCCTGTTTGGGGATGTACAGCATTCTGTTTTTATCTATCCTGTGATTGGCCATGAGAGTTACTCTGGTTTGTGTACTTAAAAAGGATTCTGTTGATATCTTTTTGCATGACTAATAATACAATAGTTGCTCCAGGGAAGTGGGTTCTCAAATTTTAGGAGCAGCAGAATCTCCTGGATGGTGGGTTAATGCAAAAATTGTTGGTCCTACCACCAGAATTCTGATTTGGTTGTTCGGGAGCAGGCCTTGAGAGTTTGCCTAACTAGTTCTCAGATATTGATGATGCCACATGGCCCAAGGACTCCACTTTTAAAACTACCACCGTAGGGCTGGAGCACTGGCTCAGCAGTTATAGTTCTTGCCCAGAGTGTGTGAGGATGTGAGTTCAAACCCCAGCAGCGCGTACACAAGGAAGTGTCAGAGCGATGAAAATCTAAATGCATTTGATTCTTTCTCTCTCTCTCTCACTGTCCCTCTATCAAATAAAACAAAAAACTATTCCTGCAGGTACAGCCTTGGGGTGCATGCTTAACTTTACCAAGTATGCTAAGGAAAATGGCTTCTTTAGGCTCATTTCTAAAAACTCACACACCCTCCATAGTTGTTCCACATCCTTGCTAACTCTTACCATCAGGTATTTAAAATGTTATCAGTCTGGTGAGAATATGCATCTCAATGCATTTTTAAAAAACATTTCTCTGATTATTGAGGTCAAGTATTCTTCCATATATCCATTGGCCACATCTTTTCTGTGCAATGACTGTCTGGTTGGTTCCTGCTCATTTTTCTGTTGGTCTCTCTCTCTCTCTCTCTTTTAAAGAGAGAAGGACAGTGAGAGAGAAAGAGACAGACATTTTTTATTGAGTTATTCACATGGCCTTTGTTGCTCTGACAGTTGTATATGACACTCAGTTGTACACTCAGATGCTGGGGTTTGAACCGGTGTACTTGTGCATGCTGGGCAAGTGCCGTAACCACTGAGCCACCGCTCCAGTCCCCCTTTGTGTTCTCTTTATTGACCTATGAGAGTTCTTTATATAGAATGGATAACAGTCTCTCTTCAGGCGGTCAAACAAGTTGCAAATACCTTCGCCCAGTTCATGGACTGCCACTTTACTCTTTGTTTTGAAATACTACTTTGATGTAGTTAGATTTATTAGTCCTTTAAAAACAATTTTGCTTTCTGTGTCTTGTTTAAGAAACCCTTCTCTAGTCCAAGGTCATAAGACAGTCTCCTATGCTATGTTCCAAAAGTTGTATTTATTTTTGCCTTTTACATTTAAGTCTTATTTTATCTGGACTTGATTTTGGTTTATTTTATGAGTTAAGAATCAATTTTTATTTTTTCCACTGTCTTAATTACTTTGGCTTTCCCTTAATATCTAGTAGGGCAAGAACCATACGGTCCTGCAGAAATGTCACAAACATTCTTGGCATTTTGTTCTTCCATACAGTACTTAGAATCAGTTTGTTAAGTTCTATGAAAACTCCACTGATATTTTGGTTATAATTGCACTGATTCTATAATTTAATTTAGGATGAACTGTTATCTTTATAAATTTCTTATTAAAGAATATGTGTATGCTCATAATAGCTTCTTATATTTTAATTGTTGCTGCATCTGAGTTATTACTCTTT
>PVKS010005003.1:0-88479 GCA_004027875.1 Aplodontia rufa
ACATGAGTTAAATCCAGATAAGATGTAATGCTTTACAATCTAATACCTTTTTTAGAGTTATAAAGGGAAAGGGAAGGGAGGGATAAGGGAGGGTAATTGGGGGGGCACTCCTGGGGATAATTGCAATATCCAGAATATTTACACATTTTATACACATTTTATATTATTTTGTTAAAATCTTGTAAGGTTGTTCAAAAATTAAAAAAAAATAAAAAAAATTCTTATCCACTTATATATCTCATTGATAGTATGTTTTAGCGAATAAAGTATTCAAAGATACATGCCTATACTAAAGACTATTTCTATATGAAAATAGTAGCATTTAAATGTGAGTCAAGAAAGAGAGTCTCTTTCAATAATTCTTAGAAGAATGCATATGATAAATCATTTTGTATGGCTTATTATGTATAAGAGAAAATACTTGTCTTCATTATTAAAAGTTAAATATTTTAAAAAACCTAATCATACCTGTAATTATGAAGAGCAATGTGGCAGGTATTAAAAATAATGAAAATGTGGGTCGGCAACATCATGGCTCACTCTCCAATCCCGGCACCTTGCAAGGCAACTACAACTGCCTCCTAAACATTGATCAAATGAATGACGTGAAATCTCAAGCACTCAAATTGTGTGACAATGGAGCATAGAGTTAATTTTCACTCCATTAAATCTCATTTTCATGTTTGACCTCTGGAATAACCAAGTTAAGAGACTAGGGCCTCTGGGTGAATGTTACTATATATTCCTTGATAATAAAGAAATGTTAAATCATGTCTCTCAAGGTGAATACTATGAAAAAGAGATAATTGTGACGATAAGTAGCTTTAGGAGTTATTGCTTTTCTTAACATTTTTAAGGGGAAATACTCAAGAAAAAGACTGAAGTAGGTGGCATTTAACTTCAACAAAATCATGATTCTTGACATTTTATTACCGAGAGACTCTGAGACTGTGATAACCATTCTCTGGTAAAAGAGTTATGTTCCTTTATGAAGCTCCGGGGATAAATTCTCAAGGTTCTCTAAGATTTGCAAGGTATTTTGGGAAGTATGTAAGTAAATCAATATTTTTCTTTTAAATCTTTGAAATACTCAAAAGAAATATGCCTAATGAGGTTCTTTTTTATATATAAGGAAAAGATTTAAGAAATGCATGAGAAAAGCAATATGTGGTCATGAAACTGTTTTAAGAGAAAAGATTTCTGAAGAAGTGTATAACTACAGAATTTCTTCGATCCACTTTCTTGAGAAAATTGCGTCATGCACTGCTGACACATTGATTAAAGATGAAAGAAGACAAAACAAAATGACTTACTGCATTTGATAAAACTCACTGAAATAACTGAATTCAGAGGCAAGATACTTAAAAATTCAAAGCAATCTAATTTGATGGGAAAGACATAGTTTGGAAAAGTCACTTCATAGCCCCATGACTAGAGCCACTCGTCTAGAAGTAATAACGATTACAACTACTGATTTTACCCTTGTGGTGTTAGGTGCTTTTCCCACCTTCCTTTTCTAGTTTGGTGAACTTCATCATATTTTTTACCTCCAATCTTTAATTTTCTCACCATAAGTAAGGTTGATAATACAGTAGTGTTGTTATAAGGTTTCAATGGAATATTCCTTAACATTTAGGATAATGCTTATGACATAAGTATTTTGTAAATGTATTTTGGTTGCTATTAACTTCTTAATGATACCCTAGAGAGAGATATAATTTAAGGATGAGGATCTCAGTGAAGTCATGAACTAGGTTAGAAGCCAGAATCAACATATCGTCACTTAAATTGTGTAAACTAGCTGACAAATTCAGCAGACTATATTTATCTCACAAAATGTTTTCATTCTCATATTTTGAATATTTTACAATGTATAAAAATGGACTTCACAAACATTTCAACTTTCAGCTTTCTTTAAAAATGTGAAATAACTGGTAATGCTAGGCCTGCCAACCTAATATAGCCATCAGGATCAAGACAGAGCAACTCTTTATTGGAGATTCTCAAGTTTGTTATAGTTTCCATTCTCTCCATCAATACAAGAGCAAAATAATTGCAAATTATAATAGTGTATGCAAAGTTGTGAACAACACAATATTTTCCTTAGTTATTATTCTCACAACCTTGTAATCCTACTTATGCTGTCCTTTGTCAGACACCCTTCTCAGAGCCACCCAAGTAAGTGAAATGAAAGCTGTTTCTAAGCACTTGTTATTTGTTTGAATACCATATTCTATATTCCATCTCTGGGACTATTCCCTCTGCAAATGAAAAATAAAGCATGCATGCATATATAGATCCTTGCATACACATTTTAACCAGTAGGATGCTATACTCAATGAATCTTAAATAGAATGCTAATGAGTCTCAAAATATCACGCTGACTAAATGTGCCCAACTTAGATGTCTTAAGTAAATTATTTTTAATGATCAAAAAATTTATCCTTTCCTCTTCATTTGAGGGAAGCATACCCACTTTTATATTTTTAAAATCATATAATTATTAAGATAACTGGTTTAGAATTCTATGACCTTTATGAAAAATTGACTATTATTCAGTGTGAGTGTGCATCTTGAATTAAAAAATAATACTTAGGATGTAATTTGAGAACTACATCAGTTAATTTTTATTAAACTTATATTTCTGAAATTTTACATTAAGTAATCAGCCACTAAATTACATACATATTTACACATACACAAATGCAGAATGAGAAGAAATGGATTAAAATGACTAGGATAATGACAGGTCATTATAGAAGCACAGCATATTGGAACATTCTCAATAACAGACACACAGCTCAGTGAGACAGAATATACAAATCTTTACTGATGTCTTTAGAAAATATGGTAAGTAAAAATCTGGAGATTTATTACTCCACTTAAGTTTATCCATGTTGACATTCCTTTTAGTAAGTAAAATCTCTAAGAATGTGAATAGATTAAAAAGATAATAGATAGTAGAATTTAAAGAAAATATTTCAAGATATTATTTATTCTTTAAACATACTTATTTTTCAATCTGAATTAATTTATTTTATGCACACCTCTTTTTTTTTTTTTTTAGAAAGAGGGACAGTGAGAGAGACAGCGAAAGAGAGAAACAACTTTATTTAGTTTTTCATATGGCCTTAGTTGTTCCAACACTTAGTTGTGTACATGGTGCTGGGGTTTGAACCCAGGTCCCAAGCGCCAAAACCGCTGAGCCACTACTCCAGCCCCTTTTATGCACACCTCTTATCTTTGTGTAGTCACAACTACAGAAATAATTGGCCCAATAATTAAGAATAATTATTTCTCCAACTGTGTGGTGGTTAATATTTTGAGTCAAATTAACAAGTCTACAGGGAGCACTGATATTAGGTCACACATTATTCAGGGTGTATCTGTAAGGGCATTTCTGGATGACATTAACATTTCAAATGATAAAGTAAGTAAAGCAGAGTGCCCTACTTGGTGTGGGTGTGTCTCATCTAATCAACTGAAGACCAGATTAGACAAAAATAAGAGGATGCTCTGGCTTGAGCTGTGACACTGATCTTCTATTTTTCAAACTGGAACTAATACTGTGGATTCTCTGGGTTCTCAGGCCTCTGGACTTAGATTAAAGTTTATACCATGGCCATTCCTGGTTTTCCAGCTTGTTTGCTGCAGATCTGGGGACATTGCAGAATAGGTTATTGTGTGAACCAATTCCTTGTTTCATTTGTGTATATATATTTGCATGCTTATTTTTATTGTATAAAATATTCCTCAATTTACAATGATGTGACAGCTCATGCAAACCATCCTAAGTAGAAAATACTCTAAATCTTAGATGCATTTATTACACCTAATCTATCAAGCATCATTCTTTAGCCTAGCCTCCAATAAAGTACTTAGAACACTTATGTGAGTCCATGGTTGAGCAACACAATCTAACACAAAGCCTATTTTGTAATAACATATTGAATATGTTATGTAATGTATTGAATACCTATATCCAAAAACACTGGTAAATTCATATACTAGTGTCTTGCTTGTTTACCCTCATAACTGAGTATCTAACTTGGAGCTGTGATTTGGCTGCCATTGCCCAAGATTATGAAAGAGTCTTGTATCATATGTCATTAGCTTGAGAAAAGATCAAAATTCAAAACTCAAAGCATGGTTTCTATTGAATGTGTATTACTTCCATAGCATCATGCAGTTGATTACTTTTTATACATCAAAATATACGTATATATGTATATATTTAATTGTTCCTCTAAAGAATCATGATTTATATTCCAGCTTTCTTAAGAGCTGCATAAAACAAAATAAATAATTCCTTTATATTGAAATATGGCACGACTTTTGTAGTTTTCCATCTTTCCAGGGTAGGAGTAGTGGCAACACCATTCTGAAACAAACTACAAAATGTGTCAGAATGAAGTCAATTATATGCATTTGTGAAACTCATTGTCAAGATTAGGGGTACAATAAGTCTTTACCTATGTTTGTGCTCTCTGTATTCTTTAAATATCCTATTTGTTTGGAAAACAATGAATGAGTCCTCAAAGATAGTACAAAAGAGACTACTTAAACTATACTTGAAGCGCATGGAAAAAATGACTGTTGCTTATTTTGTAATGAAAAGTAAATCAGTGGAGGTATAATTACTCATACCCACGTTTTTTACCATAAATTCAAAACTTGTTTTAAAGCAGGTCATTTACCTGGAAGAAAAAACTTATTTAAAGAAGTTCATTTACCTGGAAGAAACAGAACCTAATCTGTTTTGACATTAAAAATACTTTTGGAGTTGAATAATTTTATTATTCCCACAGTTGTTATTTTCTCCTACCACTTGATGTAGTGTAGCCCTGCCATCTCCTAAATTTTAGACCTTGTTTTCTCTAGTCATCATAAAATGAGCATTGCATATATATTATAATCTTAAATTTTCAAAGTATTAAATTACTGCTAGCAAGTATTTATTTTATACAAATATATATGCACACATATATGTATAATACAAATCATATATAACATATTTATAATAGATATTTGCCCAATGGTAATTTAATGCTTTGAAATGTTTTTTACCTCCTAAGATACAGCTACTAGGAATGACCATTTCTCAAATCTAATCAGTCAGCCCACTATGATGATGTTTCTGTTAAAATCCATACTTTCTTTGCATGCATGAATATGCAAATATAAATTGAACTAATATTCATTGTTATAATGCACAAATAATTTTTATGTGTAAAAAAATCATTGCATATCCCATGGTTTGGATGAAATTGCAAAATTTTCAGAACTCGGTATACCTATGTAATGCCCTCACTTAGCATCAAGTACTCTAATAAATTATTTTAAAATAACACATATGCAATTTGGTTTTTTCATGGATGATTATAAAAATTGTTTTCAAATAATTCCATTATTTGGATATTCAAATTTCCAGATAAATGATCTACTAGAGTTCCTTGTAGTTTTCTTCTCAAGCAACATAATTTCACTTCCCCCCTCTTCTCTTGCTCTCAATTCTCTCCAAATCACCTTTGAAATCTTTTAGCTCTATTACTTCTTCCATTTCATTATTTCTAGCTTAATTAATTCCAGACTAATTTCCCCCATAACTGTTCCTTCAAGAACTTTCAGGGTTTTTTTCCCCCCTTTTTTGCCCAAATTCCCTATTCACCTCTTTCCCTTATAGGAAACTTAAAAATATAGTATTTCTCACAAGTGGACTCATAAACATCTCTACCAGAATCCACTTTTCAGCTGAACTTTCCCACTTAACTCTTATTTTCATGCCTCGCATTCCCCTAGTGTACGCCTTTATTACCACTTTCCTCACTGCTATCTTTTAACTAGTGTCCTCACCAGTGACAGAAACACAAGACAAACTCATTTAAGTAGAACTTGTAGACTACCTTCCAGGATCCTGAAGTGTATATTTTAGACCAAAAAAAAAAAAAAAACCAGGAATATTTCTCAGTCTCCAAATACAATGGAATCCAGGACATTTCAGCAATATCAGACACCTCAGCTCTGTCAGATGAGTTCCCATTTTCCTGCTTGCTTGCTAATTTTCTCTTCACGTGAGATGTGTACACTTTTCTGGTCCCCAAAGCACTGATTAGCACTTTTCTAAAGCTTTGTTGCTTTACTATGTGGCTCATAGTAAAGTCTTAGTAAATAGTAAATAGTTTTATTACTTAGTAAAGTAAATAGTCTCTCTTGCTTTCAAGTCCAAAATAGGAAGAAATTCAGCTTAGTGTGTACCCTTTAATGAATTAGCACTGAACACAGGTTTAAGTCAGTTTATAACAAGGCCACTATAACTGTAATAAAATGTATAATGTTCACACAGCAGGAGAGGGAAAAAACATTTCCAAATGAGAAATTGTAGAGAGAAAATATGATAGATCTTCAGTACATTTGTATTTACAAGTCTTTTTATTTTCAAAATGACCAAAACGTAGCAAATATTAAAAGGAAACTGATTTTTTTCATTGTTTGTTCAAAGGTATTTAGTGACTTCAATTTACCTTAGTAGTTCACATTTCTCTAACTTTTGTGTAGGTCAACTAGAATAATGGGTTCTTTCTTCCCTAAACAATCTTTTTCTCTTTTTTTTTTTAGTTTTTTTTTTATTAGAAGTATATAGAGATACAATTGAGGGGGAACCATTATCAAACCAACAGTAATCAATGTATATATACTTTGTTATCCAGGGGTAATGCAAAACATGGATGACCACCTTGGGTTTCACCTGTTGCAGTTTCCCCCAGAAGAACTCTTGCATTAAATGGTTATCTCCTGGAGGAATGACATCGGCTTCTGGGATGGTTCCCCATATTCCCACTCTCCAGTCTCCTCTGAGCTCTTCATACACCCTCCCCCCCTCACCATCCCCCTCCCTATGCCTCCAAGTATCCTAGGGAGCCATCCTCCTATTAGAGTCTTTCAAACAAGGACAGATGCTGGAGGGGCTGTGGGAAATTAGGAACACTGTTACACTGCTGGTGGGACTGCAAACTGGTTCAGCCACTATGGAGAGCAGTGTGGAGAATCCTCAAAAAATTAAGGATGGAACCACCTTACCACCCAGCTATCCCACTCCTGGGTATTTTCCCAAAAGAGTTAGAATCAGCGTATTATAGTGATGTGGCTTTCTCAATGTTTATAGCAGCTCAATTTATAGCTAGATTATGGAACCAACCCAGTGTATGCCCCTCACTCAACAAGTGGATACAAAAACTTTGGTACATATATACAGTGGAATACTACTCAGCCATTAGAGAAGACAATATTATAGCGTTTGATATCAAATGGATGGAGATGGAAAGAATTATGCTTAGTGACGTATCCCAATCTCAGAGACTCAAGGACCGAATGGTGTCCCTAAACAATGTTAACATATATTATTCCCTAAATCCTGCCCCTTGAATTCTTGTCTCTCTGAGGAGTTCTCCTAAAAGGCCGTATGGCATACTGAAAGGAATGTAGTACTATAGTCCCAAGTTCAGGTTTTGTGAGCAAGCTCTACGAAGAAACAGGTGAGCCGGATTTTCCTACAGTATAGTAGTATCTGCGATAGTTATTTATTTCAGTGCCCTTCAGTTTGTATTTGTCTGATGTTTTCTCATCATTAGATTGAGGTTATGCATTTTGTGGAAGGATAACACAGAGGAAATGTATTTGTATAACCTGAGGATTCAGTAAAAACCACCATGTCATGTAGAAAATCACTATCATGTTCCTTTCTTTTATCTGTGAAAAATATGTCATCCCCATCAATCACCAAGAAAATTTTCTGCTGCCTCTCTTTGATTATGACTTTACTTATTGTACTTACATAGTGTTCAGTGGCTTCTACAAATGTAAACATGATATAACACTTTTCTTTCTGAGAGTTTATTGTAATAAACTATAGTTTTCATATTTTAAGGAAAAAAAGGAAGCAAATGACTGAGAAAATCAACAGCGCTTGAAAGGAGGGATGATTGAGAATAAGGTCAGCAGGAACACATTTCTGTCCCATTTCTCCCTCCAACATGTACATATCCACATATGCTCAGTACCGGATAGCATCAAATTCACAAGAAAGGATGGCAGAATATAATTTCTCCATTTTTGACATATCGTGCCAAGAATTTATACATTATTTATATACATTATTTTATACATTATGTATATTTATTTATGTTTCTTTATTCTTGTTCTCTTAAAACACATGGTTTTTAATCTTCTGGGAATCCAGTATAGGGCAAAGCATTTGTTTTTGTTTGTTTTTAGGACACAAAAGGCTGTTCTTGTCTTATTAAAAAAAAATGTTTGAAAGACAATGTGGTTTTCTCAAGTTACTTTGGGCAATTTCTCACAAATAATCGAAAAAGTAAAGGAGTCCAAACATAATATTTTATTAAGCAATTATAAAATATTACTAAGCTATTTACTAAGCAGAAAATAATCTACCTTCATATTATATGTTGTGCATTTTTACATTGCTGTGCCTTAAAAATTCACAGACTAATATGTCACCTCTGAAATTAAGATACATTTTTATTTAGAAATCATAAATATTAAAACATGAAAATATAAATTTTATAGAAATTTAAGTAGATTTTTACTATGAATTGTTGTGACAGTGATATTTGCTTGTTGTAATGGTATATTTTCTGAGATATTTATGAGAAAATACTTTCTATAATTATTCCATTTATCAAGTAGAAAAGAAAATATGGTAATTTAAATTAAAATGTATGTAGAAGCTAAAAATATGTATTTCATAGAAACAGAAAATGAACTAGTGGTTACCAGAGGCTAGGAAGGTGTGGAGGGTGCTTAGATGATGGGTGCTACCCTACAGTTAGGTAGGAGGAAAATGTACTAGTGTTCTATAGCCCAGAACAGTGCCTAACCTTTAAAACAATTCATTATATATTTTATAAAGATTTAAAAGAGATGAGTTGAAAGATTGCCAACACAAAGAAATGGTAAATGTTTAAGGAAGTGGAAATGATAATTACACTACTTTGATCATTACACATTATACATATTATCTACTTTTATACTATGCCTCACAAATGTGTGCAATTTTTATTAGTATATTATGTTACACATAAGAGTGGGGTTCATTTTGTTGATTTCATAAATGCATATAACCCATAATTCAATTCATCTTTCCCTCCCCTCCTACTTCCCCCAATCCCTTTCTTCTACTGTTTGTCTTCTTTATAGTCACTTGCTTATTTTTTAATTGGTGCATTATAATTACACATAGAATTGGCATGAATTGTGATATAATCATACATATGCATGTCATAATTTGGTTAACTTCATTCCCCAATTCTGTCTTGCCTTCTTCCACTTTGTTCCCCCACATCTATTGATCTTCCTTTCTATTTTCAGGAGATCACATTGTTTTTCTCTGTCTCTTTAGCTTCCACATAGGAGAGAAAACATTCAGCCCTTGAATTTCTGAGTCTGACTTATTTCCCTCAGTATGGAATTCTACAGTTCCATTCATTCACCAACCAATGCCATAATTTCTTTTTTTTTTAAGAGAGTAGGACAGTGAGAAAGATAGAAAAAATCAATTTTGTTTAGTTTTTGATGTGGCTTTTATTTCTCCAACACTTTGTTGGGTACATGGTGCTGGGGTTTGAACGTGCACCCTTCTGTATGCCAGGCAAACCCATAACTGCTGCCACAACTCCAGCCCCCATCATTTTATTCTTTATGGGTGAGTAGAACTCCATTGTGAATATATACCACATTTTCTTTACCCATTAATTTATTGATAGACATCTAGCCTGGTTATACATTTTCATTATTATGAATTGTGCTATTATAAACATTGTTATATATCACTACAGTAGCCTTATTTTAGTTCTTATGGATAAATACCAAGAAATAAGATAGCTGGGTCATATGGTGGTTTCATTCCCATTCTTTTGAGGGATCTCCATGTTGTTTACTGAAATGGTTGTACTAATTTGCAGCCACACCAAGAATGTATATCTTTTTCCCCACATTCTTGCCAGCAATTATTATTATTATTAATTGTAATGATTCTCATCCTAAATAGGATAAGATGAAATCTTAGTGTAGTTGTGATTTCCAACTGCCTAATTAAGAATGTTGAATTTTTTTTACATATTTGTTAGACATTTACATTTCATTTTTGAAGAAATGTCTCTAAATCTTTTGCCCATTTAGTGAGTGGTTTATTTGTTTGGGGTGTCTGTTTATTTGTTTTGGTGCTAAATTTTTTGAGTTCTTTATGTATTCTGGTTTTTAACCACTGTAGGACTGGTAGTTAAATAGCTAAGCTTTTCTCCCATTCTACAATCTCTCTCTTCTTTCTTGTTTCCTTTCATAAAACTCACAAAGACTAAGAAATTAAAAAATGAATTATATAAACAAAAGTATTATCTAACAATTTGAAAAAATAAAAAAAAGATCAGAATATTTTGAGTATAAATCCTCTATTATATAATTCCACAAAACTTCCAAATAAAAATAGAATTTAATAAATTAAAAGTATGTTAAATTCAATTTATATATTTGCTTTCTAAAGTAAAATTTGAAATTAAGTTGTATGTTCTACATTGTAAATCTTAAAAGTACCCATTTTGTTTTTGGAAAGAAAATACATCTAGCATCCATTAGTGTATCTTGCCTGCCCCAATTATTACCCTGGTGCTTTCGTGGTTGTTTTCTATATCCCAATTTTTCTTTCTTTTTCTCTTCTTTCATTTCTTTTTTCCTTTTTACTATACTTATTTCTTTATATATGTTAAAGAGTTGTATTGTATAATTTGCATACAAAGAAATACCCATGTTTAACAGCTACATTTTGATGAGTCAGGATGTAGGAAAAAGGCCTGTGATCATGTCCATACAAAGGTAACAGACATAGCCAACAGTTCCCAATTCCCTTGTGTGCTCCTGTTTTCATATAGTGTTTTTGCTTGTTTGTTTTTGGCAAGGAAACCTACCATAAGATATACTCTCTGGACATTTTTCTATGACTATGATTTCTATATTCCATTTTATTTTTTGAATAGCATATTAACTGAATATTTTAATGAAATTCAGTGTGACATTTCAACAAATTCATGTAGCATGCACTAATCAAATACAGTCTCTTTTTATCCATCCTCCCTCCCTCCCTCACTTCCTTATCTCCAATAACTACTATTCTACATTCAAGTCAACTTAGTTTTTAACTTCTGCATGTAAGAGAGAACATGTGGTACTTGTTTTTGTGTGTCTGGTTTATTTCACATAATAAATTTCTTCAGTTCCATCCGTTTTACTGTTCATGGTAGGATTTTCATTTTTTTGAACTGGTTAATACTCCATTGCATGTATCACTTTCTTTATGCATTCATGTACACAGGGGTAGCAAGATTGATTCTGCAGCTTAGTGTTGTGAATGATGCCACAATAAACTTGAGAATGCAGTTATATCTTTGCTATGTTGATTTCCTTTCTTTGGATATATACCCAGAAATGAGAAAGCTGGATCATGTGGTAGATCTATCTTTAGCTTTTTTTAAGCAACCTCTATACTTTAATACCTAATGGCTGCACTAATTTTACCTTCTTCCTGATAAAGTATGACAGTTATTTTTTTCTCTACAACATTGCTAGCATTGTTTTTTTTAATTGCAATTTTAAGGAGAGTGAGATGATATCTCATTATAATTTTGATTTGATTTTCCTTGAAGGCTCATTATATTGAAATATTTTTCATTTATTTGCTAGCCATTTGCATTTCTTTTAAAAAGTGTCTGTTCAGATCATTTACATGTTTATTTAATTGGAATTCTTCTATGAAGAAGATATACTCTTTCTCCTTTACTCATTTTTATCAGCATAGACTCATTATATTTATTTTATTAATGCTATTATTTATTTTTATGAAGTTATTCTAACTTTTACCATCAGCTATGGCTATAAGGAAGTTAGCAAGTTCAAACTACTTGGCTCAAGCAGATAAGATTCACTAATGGATAATAAAATTAGTGAAAGTTCTGCAAAGTTTAAGCAGAAACAGAATATTTTCACAGTCTCGGATATCTCTCCAAAAATACTTTATAATTACAAAGGAAAATATAGTAACTTTATAATAGAGAATCCTAGAAGACAGAATTGTAGCTAAAGATGAGGGTTTGCATTGCTGGTAGCACATATTAACACCATGGGAAGGGCACAAGATCACATTTTCTATGTGGCATCTTTCCTCAAAGGTGTACCCTCCACTAATTATATGAATGCATCTCGCAAGCCCAACTGAGGAAGGCTGTGTAATGTTCTTCCAATGTATAAAGAATGTGGAAGATGAAGAATGACTTAAAAGATGTCAGAGATGGAGAATGAGGGGTTATAAAAATGAAATATAATAATATGGTATTCTGTATAGTATCCTGTAACTGAAAAAAGACATTTGTTCAAAAGTTTGTAAGTACTGGGTAAGTCCTATGCTTTAGTTAATAGTATTTAACCAGGGTTAGTTATAGTTTTGGTAAGTTTTCTATGGTTATACAGCATATTAATATAAGCACAAGTTATGTGAAGTGTACGTTTGCAACTTTTCTATAAACCTAAAATTATCTCAAAAGATAAATCTTTTAATTTAAAATAAAATAAATCGAACATGTTTATTATTCAGTTGGTGGTATAAGCACATTTATAGGAACTAATACATGTGATTTTAAAATAATAATTAAATGTGCCCAAAGAAAACCCCAAAATAACATTTTAGTAATTATATTGTTGGCTGCAATATTGTAATTGCTATTCAGAAATTGGTACATTGTGAACATGTGGAAAAAGAAAATGAAAATTCAACCTCAATATTCTGGTCAGGCTTTTCAGGATAGTAAAAGAAAGAAAAGAGGAAGAAGGCAAGTAAAGAATTCTGTAAGCCTGAATGTGAATTAAAAATATCAGTATGAACTCATGAATATTTTCCCCTTATTGGAGTCCAGTAAATCTCCAGAAAAAATAAGCCCTCTAGCATTCAGATGGGAGTTCCAAATGCTATGTCCATTGAAAGGAATCAGGGTTCCTTGGAAATATGAATGATTCCAGTTCTGTCTAGCCTGGGAAATGCATGAGATTAGAAAGTACAATAGGACAATGGGAACATCAATTGGAATAATAACCTCAATGTTTTGTAGCAGAGTAACAGAAAGTATACATAACACTGTAGCACTGGCAAGGCATCTCTCTGTGAATGATTTTCCATAGTACTACTCTACAGGGCAGATTTCCAGTAAGTTCCACCAGCTCAGCACCAGTGACTGCTCTGCTGTCCAGTGAGCCTGTGACCTCCAATGTGGCCTGGATTTCAGTTCCGGGATTCTTCCTTTGGAATCTATCTCTGCCCTGGGGGTGGAGGTTGATGCTTTTCTCTGTTCTTCCTCTACTTTTTAGAGTTCTGTTTACTTCCTAATTTCAATTTTGTGTTATTCCAATGCCCTTTTACAGTTAATAATGTTTTATTTATATTAGTGGTTTTTTTGTTCAAATTGCTGTGCTTTTACTGTCTCCTGATGAGGGCCATGGAGGAAGTGGATGGCAGTGAATGGGACCAGATTGGTCATGAGTTGATAGCTGTTGGGACTGGGCGAGAGCCACAAATGGCTTGATTATACTCTTCTGCTTTTGTGTGTATTCAAAATTACCCATAATAGAAAGAGCTAAAAGTAGTTTTCTCATTTTTTTCCTATGATGAAACATGAATATTCACACTGAGTTATAGAAGAAAAAGACATAAGTTATACTCAAGTTTTGCCTACCAAGTGAGTTTGTTCCAAATTTCCTGTTTAAATAAGTTTTTATATTATATATATATTTGAATTTTGGACAGTTAGGACAACCCTAAATTCACACACATACAAAATTAATTATTCAGCGACTAGGTGAAATTAGATTCATTTGTGGAAGGTTTAATAAAGGAAATATTTATAAAAGTACAGGCCTTGTGAGGATATTAATAGTAGAGTTGTTGCCAACCCTAGGACCCACATATATGAGGGTAAAGAGCTGTTACCAGAAACTGGAGAATAGAGTTCTATGGAGACCTCCTTGAGAAGTCAAAGAGCATGAGAGTTGAAAGTGACTCCATGGGAGATTTCTGACTTCACTCCTGTCCTTCTTTCAGGTTTATTGATGAACCTAACTGGAATCCAGTTGGAAAGAGGCTGTTGATGTTTTCCTTGCAGATCAGTTTTCCAGGTAGAGATCAGAGTGGTGGAGAGGACACTTGGAGGGTCCAAGAGAAAGCCCTACCTTCTCAGAAGTACAAAGGTGAATAGTGAAAAAGTACTAAAATTGGGCTATAATGAAAGGATTGGAAAAAAGGGAAGAATAAGAGACATTAGTAATGTTGTTGCACATAGTAAAAAGCTAGTAACTCCATTTCCAAAATCGTAGAGGGTGAGGAGTATTATGTAAACTAGTAGAGATAACCACTAAAACAAAAGCACAATGTTTATCAAGTATCAGGAGAAACACACATCCCAAGCCAGAAAAATGCTGCTGCCTGGCCTTTCACGGACATTATAGTTGCCTATACATCTACCCACTTGTCTGAGGACCTATTTTCCCTGAGCCCTAAAGAATAAAACTGGGATTTTTGCTAAGCAATATGTAAAAAAAAAAAAAAAAAAAAAAAAAAAGAATCTTAATGTAGACTAGTTCATTTTTCTCTTCATTAATTGAAGATACAAACCATAATTATATGCAAAATTACTATATATAGTCTATTTGTGAATTTGCCATTCAATTTCATTGGTCTGTGTACACATTTGTGAGCATTACCTTACTATTTTTATACAGGACTTTTTTTTTTCCATACCAACTAATACTTAGTAGATCTAATCTGCTCAGACTGATTATATTTTGGAAAACTTTCCAAAACATTGCATCTTATTTTTTCATATGGGCATTAGCTTGTCCAGTTAGAAAAAGAAGCCTATTGGATATTTGATCACATTGGTTTAAGTTACAAAACAACTTAGAAAAAGATGACATCTTATGGTAGTTGTATCTTCACAATATTGTTATAAATGTGTATGAATTTCAAAAATTCCCATAGCTGAAATTTTTTATAGATGTGATGCATATATGTGAAACACCATAAGCACAAAGTAATGATTATGATATTGTTCATTACAGAAGGGCAAAAAAAGCACAAACAATATAAAAAGGTAATTGAAACAGTGGAAGGATTGCTGATAATTGGCAGAGACAAAGGGTTAAACTTCCTAATTTACAGTGAAATTTCTATAAATTGCCAAGAAAAATCCAAATAATCTAGTAGAAACATGAGGAAAGACACGAAGCAACAGCCCTCCTCCACACCAAATGTATTAGAGTTCTTGAGAGAAACAGAACCTGTAGGATAGATACATAAATATGTAAGAGAGATTTATTATGGGAACTGGCTCAAGCTGTTATTGGCTCAGGCTAATATCCTTTTGGTGCCATCTGAAAGCTGGAGAACCAGGGAATTTGGTAGAATAGTTCAGGCTGAGTCTGAAGGCCTGAGAACCAGGGGAGCTGAAACCATACGGCTGATACCTCAGGCCAAAGGCCTGAGGACTGAGTTGGAGGGTGGGTGCTGCTACTAAGCCTTCACCTATAAGGTCCAAGAACCAGGAGTTCTGATGTCTGAGGACAGGAGAAGATGGATTTCCAGCTCCAACAGACAGAGAAAATACCCTCTTCCTCCATCTTTTTGTTCTAAATGGGCCCTCAATGGACTGGATGATGCCTACCCTCATTGGTGAGGACAAATGTGTCTATAGTCTACGGGTTAAAATGTTAATCCCTCCAGAAACACCCTCACAGACAAACCCAGAAATAATGTTTTACAGGTTCAGTATCTTTTATCCGAAATGCTTGGGATTGGAAGTGTTTCAGATTTCAGATTTTGCAGTGGGGAATCTGTATATACACAGTGAGACATCTGGGGCTGGTATCCATGAAATTTATTTATGTATCATATATACCTTATACACATAGCCCAAAGGTAATTTTATACAATATTTTTAGTGCACCTACCTTTTGACTGCTGTCTGTCACATGGAATCAAGTGTAAAATTTTCTACTCATGACATCATGAGGACACCAAAAACATTTCAGATTTTGTAGCATTACAGATTTTGGATTTTTAGATTAGGAGTGTTCAACCTGTGGCAGCTACCTGTATATCCCTTGACCCAGTCAAGTTGAAACTGAAATCAAACAAATAAGCATAGCTGTTAAATGTGTGAAAACTCGTTTATCATATACAGATGATTATTAAAAAGTATACTAAAATATAGTAATCACTTAATAATAAAGAAATAAAACTCTTAGTTACATATCTAGCAAAGCATCTTGTATAGACAGAATCCATATACTCTAAATTACAAACTGCTGGTGATGAAATAAAAAGTAAATTTAATTATGTTTCATGCTCATGAATTGGAAGATTCAAATTAGCAAAGATACAACTTCTTTTCAAATTAATCCATAAACAATATAATTCCTACTAAAGCTTAAGTTGTTGTTATTGTTTTGTAGATATGGACACACTTATTCTAAAATGTATACGGAAATGCAAAGGACCAAGAATAGTTAAAGCTATTTTGATAAAGAAGAACAAAATAGAAAGAATCACTCTATGCAATGTAATAATTCTGTAAATCCATAGTATTCAAGACAGTGTGATGTTAGCAGAGGGATGAGCTCATATATCAAGAGAGCAGAATATGTAAACCAAAAATCACTCCACAAAATATAGCCAATTAATTTTTTTGTTATAAAGGCATATAAATGATTCAATAGAAAATGGATATTTAGACTTTTTAATAAATGATGTTTGAGCAATTAGACATTCTTAGGCAAAAACAGTGAATTGAACATAAAAAACTAAAACACTAAATATAAAAATTAACTTAAATTTTGTCATGAACTTAAATATGAAGTGCCAAACTATGAAATTTTTAGGAACATTAATCTGAAGAAAATATTCATAACTTGAAATAGAAAATATTTTAAACAATATACCAAAAAAGTAATCCATGAACAAAAACAATGATAAAAAGGACCTAATCAAAATTAAAACTTTTACTCTGTGAAAGCCCATATGAAAAGAATAAAAATACACCCTTTTCAGAATGGAATAAAATGTTTGCAAGTCATGCAACATAAAAAAATATTTTATCTATATTTATTACATAGAATTCTTGACATTCTTGAATTTGATCATTAAAAGCACAACTATCAAATGGGCAAAAGTGTTTATAAATAGACATTTCACCAGAAATTACATAGAAATGTCAAATGAGCACATGTTAACATCACCAGCCCTTAGAAAAAATAAAATTCGAATGCAATAAGATGTCACTACGTCTCTATCAGAATAGCTAAAAGAGCAAGTGGCAACATCAAATCCTGGCAGTCAGACTTTATGGCTGGAGTATAAAATAGCTTGATCACTCTGGAAAATTGTTTGGCAGTTTCTCATAAAGTTAAATATGTACCATCTGACCTAGAAATTGTACTCATGGATACTGTCACAAAATTCTGTGCACAAATGTTTATACTGCTTTATTTGTAATCACCTAAAATTGAAATTCGAATGTCCTTCAATAGGAGAATGATTAAAAAAAAGGTGATTCATACGTACTGTGGAACTCATATGCAGCAATAAGAAAGAACTAGCTACTGATACATGCAACCAATTGGATGAATAGCAAGGGAATTATGTTAAGTGAAAAGCCAATCTCAAAAGGTAGCATATGGGATGGAGTGATGGCTCAGAGGTTATGGTGCTTGCCTGGCATGCGTGAAGAGCAGTTTTGAACCCCAGCATCATGTACACAACAAAGTGTCACAACAACAAAAGCCACATGAACTAAATACAAATTGATTCTCTCTCTCTCTCTCACTGACCCTTTCCCTTAAAGAAAAAGAAAAGTAACATACCATATAATTCTATGAGTAGATAGATAGATAAATAGTAGAGATAGATACATATAGAAACGTAAGAGATAACATTTTTGAAAAATAAAATTTAGAGATAGAGAATAGATTAGTGGTTGCCAGGTTTGAACAGTTTTATACAACTACATCTAAAACTGATGAAAGCCAAATAAAATCTGTAGAATATATCAATATCATTTATTTTGGTTTTGATATTATATGATATGTACGCAGCATGTCACCTTTGAAGAAACTGGGTAGAGGTACAAGCAACGTTGTTGTACTTATAAGTTACTTCCTATGCACATAAAATTATATCAAAATAAAAGTTGATAAGCATTATGCAGAATTGTGTGTGTGTAATATGGTATTGTTTTGTGAGAAAAGGGGAGACAGGAAATATCCTATACTTGTTTTTGGTTATATATGCATTAAAGAATTCCAAATGGATACTAATAGCTGTGGTAACCTGAATGTATGTGTTTACAAAGATTCACAAATAAATGGGAGACAAGTGTGGAAAAGACTGTTTTTGCATAGTTCAGCCAAGTTAATTTATCTCTTATTTAAAAAATCAAATCATCATTATTATTATTATTGGCATAATATTTATTATAACAACCATACATTATCCCAATCATTCATAAAATTAATTAAAAAACTAAAATAACGAAACTTGGGTTTAAGATAGGTATTCAGATTTAAACAGTACTACTTTATGAAAAAGTACTTTACCATTGTTATTTCTCTTATTTCCAGTGGATTTAATGACAATCAACCACTGGTCCACACTAGTCTTAAAAATAACACTCAGAAAACATTAAATTAGCTCATATCAATTTTACCCAGGTGCTAAAATGAGGCTCTCGCTTTTTGATCTCCAGTCCTTTGGTTTCAGCATATGCAAAGCATTGTTCTCTTGGACTTTTGAAAGAGAAAACAATACAAGGATCCTTTAAATAATCTCCTCAAATTATTTCTTGGGAAATAGACATATTATTTGTATATTTCCCAAAAAAAGAAAACAAAGAACAAGGAAAATGCAAATGCCGGAACTCAAAAGAATTTTTGAAAATAGTTAAGAGAAAATGAGGGGCTTTAATAAAACTGCATAGGCAGCACAAAATGAATTAATCCACAATTTATTAATGCAGCTTATGAAAGTAAAGTGCCAGTCACCTCAGATAGAAAAGGAAATCGATAAATGCAAATGTGCATAGTGCTGGTAGGATAGAAATATCTGGGATTTTAAATTTTATTTTATTTTTCTGCTATAGCAAAATGAAAGTTGGTGCCTTAGTCCAATAAATATTAAAGATATTCATAGGCTATCCATATGCAAAATTTGCAAAGTTTTGCTAACTTAAAAAGCAATTTCTCTATGCATCTAAACTTTATATGTTGAACTTCATTTTAATGTCAACTACTAATTAACTTTTTTCATCACTTCTTTCAGCACGATTACAAATAAGTGTTCAGGTTAGCCAAAATTTATAGGAGATAGGCACTTGCTTTAAGAAACAATGAAACGGGTCTCCAGCGGTGGCTTGGTGGTTGTGGTGCTTGCCTAGCATGCGCGAGTACATGGGTTCAAACCCCAGCACCCACGTACACAACTGAGTTTCAGAGCAATGGAGGCCATCTGAAGTACTCAAAGAAAATTGATTCTCTCTGTCTGTCTCTCTCTCCTGTTCTTCTCTCTTAAAAAATGAAATAAAATTTAATAGTTCTGAATTAATGATAAAAAATACACTTGAGAACACCCAAGTGTGTCAGAAATTGGACAGATGAACTTTATTTGGGAAAGTCAAATATTGTTATTTCAATGGAAGCAACTCAATGAGGACAGAGTCTAGAGGCTCTGCAAGAAGTGTACTATGAAGTGCAAAAATGCTTGGGAGAGACCACTCTCATTATTGATATGCCTTCGTATTTTTGAACATGGAAAGCGATTACACAAATATAATAGTTGGTATCTGCTCAGAACACTTCTCCCTCAAATTGTTTTGTTCCAGTCTTGCTCCCATCACTCTGCTCCAAATGCTTCTATCAGAGTGACCTTCCACAATGACAGCACTTAGCACCACCTCATATGTTATATTTTCTTGGTTAATATCTAATTATTCCCTTCTGGGATTTCAGCTTCATGAGGAAAAGGATTTGACAGTTTGATTTGCTTCTGTATTCCCAGTGTAAGGAAATAAGTAAGTTTTTACTTAAGCATCTTTATGATTCAGTAAATAAAAGAATGTCAAGAAAAGCTGAGTTCCTCCAATGTTACCAGTCTGATCAGTGGAAATATTGATGATGTAAACCCATACATTTGAGAACCAAATTCTATGCTTTTTCAGCATAGAATAAAACTTCATACAGCTTCTCACTTTGATAATGTGAATTTATACAAATCTGGAAATTTTCATCAAAACTTTGTGGAAATACTGCATTGCATAGATTAATTGTGCATGTGAAAAGTGCATACATTTTTTATTAGTTTGGCATGTGATCTAAGTCCTCCTTTATGTGCATAAGCAAAAGCTTTCTTTATTTAGAAACATGCAAAATTATTTCAGCAGATTTGTAATCAAGAACAACAGACAAACAACTGCTCATTCTTCCTAATAACCCTAGGTGCTAATGCAGAGGTAGAAGTAAGTCTATGAAATTAATGAAAATCATTTAACAATTTAGTAAATATTTATTTTATCTGTTATAGGTCAGCCCGTACACTCTGTGCTAATGCTCTGGAGATACAATGATAAATTCTAGTCCACATTCTTATATGAGTTAGATCTACTTAAAGATATGGACATTTAAGTATAATGACAACATAACAGAATTAGAGGCCTTGACAAGCAAAGGAAGTAGGTAACCAATTTGGTCTGCATGGGTCAAACCTCTTGGAAGATGAGTGGGCATTACTCACTCAATAGAGTGAGAAGTTTGTATTTGGAACAGGAAAATGGTATGAATTTTCATAAAAGTGAGACATTTAATTTATTGGAACACAGGGTTCAAATGGAGGTCCATCTACATGGGGCTGTTGACAATTATAATAATACCAGCTACAAGTTAAGAAACTTAGTGAGATGACACCTACAAGACCATCAGCATGGTGCTTCATTTGGCAGCAAGTAACTGCTGACACTGTTTTAGAACAGAGGGTTTGAAATTTTTATATATCTATAATTCCAAAAGAAAAATAATGCCTCCTGGTATAAAAGTAAGTCCTGTGTTTATCACATAAAATTCTTTATCTGGGTACCCATGTAATAGAAATGACATACATGCTATATAAATGGATTCAAAACTTGGAACTCTAGGCACATTACTTTCTGACATTCTCAATGAGAAGCAATATTCATGACAGGGATTTTAAGAAGTAATGAAGCGATCCAGTGCTTAATTAGAACCAGTCATGATATGAGCTCCACTAGCTTAGATAGCAGGTTGATTTTACGAAGAGTTTGGTTTCTTCTTCCCTTACGTATGACCTCTATCCTTAGGGAAATGAAAAGATAATTTCATTCTCAAACACTCATTTGGGAGTGTCAATGATAAATGATCAGAAATATTGCTGCTGCTGCCACACTATTTTTCCCATTAGTTCTTTTTCTTCCTTCATGTTTACTTTGCCTTCTGTCCTCTCAGCTCCAAGAAACTCGATATTGAAACAATAAAGCCTGTCATAATAGACCTAATCTTCTGTCACAATTTTCCTCCTTTTTTCCTTGTCTTTTATCCCCCCGCTAAAAAGTATTCAGTTTGGTATTTTCAGGGCAACTTCACATTTCTGCATAATAGTGAACCAACACTAATTGATCCAATTGTGTTTTCCAGCCAGAGCCAGAAAATGATAATTTTCCCTTTCTTGGTATTTTACAATCCCCTAATATGTGGCATTAATGCTGGATATCGAATTGCATAATAAACAAAAATTTCCCATCATTTAACAGTGCTCAAAGACTTAATTGCTGTGCTTACACAAGAGCAGAAAGAATAGGAACATATACTTATTCAGTCAATGAAAATTGCACATCTAAATTGTGTTCAGACCACCCAAAATCGTTGTTGCTGCTGTTGCTATTATTATTGTTCTTGTATTAACAACTAATTATTGAAAAAATTGTTATCCTAATTTTACCTGAAGGCTAGGCCTTTGTTGGCACACATGTACTTAATAATAGTTCTTTTATATTATAATTGAAACCTTACTTCTTTTGCAAATGAGCAAAAAAAAGACACTGTAGTTATGTTTGTCACCCAGATTGAGTAGAACAGGAAAGCACCATCTTTCAGACCAGAGTGAGGAATTGTGCTGATTGTGCTGACTTGCTGCTGTATCTCTGGACCCATGAACCACCCACATGACTGCCCAGGGTCCCACCAGGCTCTTTTTCACCATAACTGCCAATGAGTGTTCGGAACTCTGGGAAGCACAGAGGAGCCAAGAGCCAGAACCAGAATGCCTATCTTTCCATAAGCACTCTCCTACCCACCCTGACCCAACCCAGGATTCAGCTCACAGCCCTCCAGACTGCCAAAGGCTTCCTTCCCCACATGCCAGTGGATTCAAGGTAACCTCATTCCTTTAGAAAAGATCTCCCTCGCCACCCTGTGCAGAAGTACAAGCAGACATTTCTAGAAGAAAAATGTGATCCTAGGAGCGACCAATATATGGAAAGTTGCATTTAAAACATTTAATGACATAAAACTGCAATTGTGCAGAAAGCTTAGAAAATGAGGCTGTTCCTTTTAACTTTACTTTATGGTGCTAAGAGATATTTGATTTCTAAGTGCCATGACCCTCAGTTGTGACCCTTGTTACAAAAAATCTTGTAGAATGTATTAGTGTATCTTTCTCCTTGAGGAATTAATATCATTTAGTCTTTTTTCATGATTCAGCACCTTATTTCACTTTTATTTAGCGCAGATAGGTAGTTCCTCTTTCACTTCTATGCTGTTAATTAATAGACTTAGGAAAGCATGTGGTTAAAATTTTTTTACTGGGCTCAGTAGTAGAGCATTTCCCTACCATGACAAACTTGAATCAAACTTCAGCACACACACAAAAAAAGTATCAAACATTATCAATTATCATGCAGGATAAAGCATACATTACTCATTCATTCATACATTCATTTACTGAGCACTTACGGATCTCCTACTAAGTATGAAGTATTGTGCCAAGCCCTGGAATGCAGTTGCAAATAACGTAACTCCTGAGGAAGAACTCACAGGTTAAATTCTCCTGAGATCCTAATGGGAAAATCCTAAGGTACTGTTAAACTCTTTTAACAGTCTATTTGTACACCTTCAGCATCACAATCCTCATGGTGTAAGGTTAAAAAACTTCAATGACAGAATACAAGAGAGCCAAACCTGGAAGAATCAGAAATGTCTTCTCAGAGGAGATGACAAGTGAACTGGGCTGTAAAAGATGAGGAAGCGGTTTGACATTTGACGATGTTTCTCATTAGTCCTACCTGGGTGACGCTCTCCACCAACAATGTTTCATACCCTTATTGGAACCAGAGACTTGTAAACAAACTAATAAAAAAAATCCTCTATTATACTTAAGAGTGGTTAAAATGGTAAACTTTACGTCTTGTGTATTTTACTACCATTAAAAAAAGACACTGTTTTTCAAGAAAAACATGTAAATGTACACAGGCTCAAAACCAACTTCAAAGGGTATAAAGTTTCCTGAAGTCTACCAGTCTACTTCTGGAGATCACAGACACCTCAATAAGAACTCCTGGGTTAAGTAGAGCTAAGGTAATTCTTTAATTATATATACATAGTATACAAATATATTTGAGTGCCTAGTGGGGAGAAACGGTTACTACTGATATTCAGAAAACAGAGATCAGCGATGGTGTTAAATAATCTCCTAAAATGCACAGGACGCATAGAATTGTCTAAATAAAATGTCAATAGTGCCAAGGTTAAGAACCTTATTTACACAAATCAAGTTGTTTAAATAATTTTCTATTTTATATTGATTATACACAGGGACAAAAAAAATAGGTAGATATATACCCATGTTCATGCAAATACAAAATATTTTTCCCCCTTTGGGAAAGAAGGAGATTGGATTATCACCTTAATAAACTTTACTTTATAATTGCAGTATAGTTACTATTATCCTTTAAGGGGGAAAAAGATTTCACTAAAATTAATAAGGACATAAAAATATTAAATAATGCCAAATTTGAGACCTTCTTTATGGTTCTGCTTTTGATCTAAAGTAGGTCACAGGTATCATTTCATAAAGGCAGTGGTGTCTCCTTCCTTTGTGGAATGACAATAATCTGCTCAGTCCATCCGCCCTGTGGTGTTAGCCTGCAGCAGTTGCTATAGCAAATATCTGTGTTTTATGAAAACCACTGAGTAATTCAATTGGTCAAAAATGAACACAGACTTCACTAAACGCAGACTAAGTGACCTTTAAAATTATTTCCTTGCCCCTGGACAGTGTTTTGGATTATTGTGGACAAATATCTACTGCACATGTACGTGTGGCACCTGAGACGGCTTCTGTAAAGGCTAGAAAAGCACACTGCCATGTGTCTGCAACAGTAATTCCCTTAGAAGTCACCTACTCGACAGCCACCTGGACATGGAGAATACAAAGTGACCATTTAGGAGCACAGCAGGTGGCTTATACAGCTGAGTCTATTTTTTGAGTTGAATATAGCAACATATAAAATATTCCAAAAGAGTTTTTCTCCCTCCATACTTGAATGCTCACAGAATCTTTAAAAAACAAGACAAAAACCTCCACAAAACTTATTGTATATAACGCAAACATGCTATTGCCCTAGTAACCTATCAAGGCCCTATGTCTTATATTCATAACCTCTGAAATTTCATTCTTTCCCCAAGACTCTTCCATACCTGCTGTGATGAACTATTCATTTGTGCCTATCTAAAAACATGTTTAGATCAAAATGAATACTTTCTTATTCCCTTATTTTCAAAGCCCACATTATTTTAATATTCTGTGTCCACATAAACTACAGTACAAAGAACCAAATTTGTATTAAAATATAAAAGGCTAATGTGCTAAAACTTTAAGAAGTATTTATAATTTAAAATAATTAAAAGAATGAGTCTTTATAAATATTATAGTGGAAGCAGGGTACATTTTCTAGCATCTCCTGAATCCAAGCAATTAAGGCATTTCAAAACAGGATCAAAAAAACTGGTGTCACTCTCACAAAGTTCTACAGATCTCACTTTTGACGATAAATGGGACTTTAACCAACATGGACACGGCAAAAAACTATCAGGCTTTCGCTCATAAGGACAGGAAAGAAGGTTGAAAGAGAAGAAAATGAAATACTGAGCCATTTCCTTACTCTAAAAATTGTCTCCAGTGTCTGTCCTTACCTAGTGATAATATATTCTTATCAATCTTTCAAGATAAATTATATTAGCCAATTTTAGAGAAAGGAAAGCCAAGACTTAACATACAGATTAAATATCTAGAAAAACCAGGATTTTAAAATGCTCTGCTAACTATGCTATTGGACACCTGGCATATTTTGTCTGAACGGAAGGAATTCAACATGCAATATATATCTTCTGTGTTCTAAGAGCTACTTGGACTGTGAACTTCCACATAGTGGATTGTTTGATTCTTACAATAAACTTGTAAATAAGGCATGCATTTTCCCACCGTAACACATGAAGAACTAACGCTCAGTGTGGTTAAGTTCACACACCTAGGATTTGAACCAGCCTGCGTCTGGATTCCAATTCCAAATTTACTAAAATTTCCATGTCAAGGACTTTACTGTTTCACATAAAAACTAATGATGATAATCAAAGATTTAGAATTATAAATATTTTGAGCAGAAATTATTCCAAAAGCAGAGGAGATTCCACAACTCTGTAAATGTATCGTAATGTTTTCTCCTTAATAAATGCATATCTGTCTTTTATAGCTAGTCTAAATTTTGGTTTTAAGTCAAAAATGCTTTTTGGGTGGCATTTTAGAGTTTGGTGGATGAAGAGCAGAGGAGAAAAAAGTAATTCAAAGCCTTGGCAAAGAGAGACGATTGTGATAAAACATGCAAGTGTAAAAAAGAAAAAAATTCAGCATTAATTAAAGAGCTTTCTCTATAAAAGCAAAAACATACATACTATTTGAAAACATCTTGTTACTTTCCTGAGCTTATTTTTCACTTGAAAATTCAACTTCATGTGAAAAAAGATCTAGTATCCTAGGTAGCCAAAGTTTTGAGCTCTATATCTGTCAGTAACTTTCCATAAAAAATTAAACACCTCCTGATGCATTCATAACTCATCACCACAGAAGCACCTATATTTAATGTGGCTATATCCAGCAGTTTATGTGTGTTTTCACACCTGTCTTTTCTGGAAGAGGTCACTGGACACAGTATTTATACCAGTTGGTAAAGACTGCAGTTAGACAAGGAGGGGCAGGAATTTGGGAACTTACTAGGAGGAAACCCATGTTCCCTAGATATAACAGCGTACCTATCAACACATCTCTAAAGTTCTATTCTACTTCAGTGCCTCAGAATAGAATTCAGAAAACACTATTCTCAAAGAATAAGTGAAACAGACATAACAATGAAGTTTCCATTCCTAGTCTGAGTACAAATTATTCAACAGGGGCTGTTATAATTCTTTAAACTGTGGAACTGGGTCAAATTGGTATAATATCTAATTTGTGATGATGATAATAAAAATAGAAAAATAAAAGCAACACCTCACAATAGTGTAATTAGGATTAAAAGGATGAGTATGGTCATTAAATGGGTTTATGTTGCATGGAGTAAATGCTCAATCATGCTAATTCCCAACCTCCAGACCTTTGAAAATAAAGCCGTTAAACTCCTAGCAATGCATCTTCTCTGAACTCCAACCTGAACTAGTATAATTGCACATAGAGAATATGAAGAATTTTGAGCTTTGTTTGTAACGTATGATAAAAATTCACCAGGACACTATTTACTTCATTTTAAATACTCAAATAAAAAACTAAAATAAAGGATTTTTTTGAAGCAGGATTCTTTGATTCTTATTCCCAACTTACGTTTATGGAAACTCAACAGTTGTCTCCAGTTTTATGGATAGACAGGTACATGCTAAGAATTTTACAAACGTCACTTACCCTGAAATATACTCATGAAGTATTTTGGAAATAAAAAATGGGGAGGGGCTTTCAGTGAAAAGAAAAATTCTGTATTACTATTCTAAGGTATAAAATCTCCAAAACACATTAAGACTAAACAATGCATGAAAAGCCCACCTCTTTCAGTTTTACTAAGTAGTTGCTGTGTTTATAGAACATAAATATCTACACAATCTATAAATGAGTGTGTGCAAGTGTGTTATAAAAAAAGAATCCAAATGAGCTATGTAAAGTAGATTCCAAGGGAGTTGTCTTTTGCCATATATTGACAATGTTATTTATTTTAAACTGGTTTTAATTATTTTCATAAGTGACTAAGTCTTTAGTTTGAAATGATGTAAAAACAAAGGGCTAAATTTGAGGGTCATGCTTTGTTGATTTGTATTCACAAGTAAGCTATGTGTTTTAGGGTAGACTGAGGATTTAAAGCACCTGGGAGAAAGCATTTAAGAGGAAACACTTAACAGTTGCTAACACTGAGATATGAATATCATGTAAACAAGCTAAGGAAACACAGCCTATTATACATTAGAAAGCACAATTCTCTCATTTGCAAGTTTTGTGTTGTTTCTTGTTTGGTCAAGATATGCACACACACAGAGAATGATCAATGTTCTACAATTAAATAAGCTATGTTTTTCTGTAGGTCCTTATACCAAGTGTGATCAACAGACCAGGATCTCCTGAGGGTCTCATAGAAACAAAGAACCTTAAGCCCCTCTACAGACGTAGTGAGAATCTGCATTTAAACCAGATCCTCAGGTGAATAATATTCCCATTAAATATTGAAAAACACCACTGTATAAAACCTAAATCACTTGAATTCCCATTTCATTCAAGGAGACCCTTTGTACCGACAAAGCCTCTATGTGTTATGACAATATACATATTGTCAGTGTGTTTTACCCTGGGCACACATTAAAATTATCTGGAGAGAAGTTTTTAAAGTATCGGGCCCTATTTCAGATAACATAATTTTTCTGAGGAAACGTCTGACCAAAGAATTTTTTAAAGTTCTCTTGTTAAATGAAACCTGCAAAGTTACAAACAATTAAATAATCATATTTAATTCTTACCTGCAATCATAGAAATTCATATCATTATATTACTGAGGATCTTGCTCGAGTTTGCCAAACATGGATTTAGAGTTAGATTTTTCTGACGTAGACTTTGTGGAGGGGGCCTCATGCACACAGCAGATTCTCAACTTCCCACTGTGTGATTACCCCAACATGTAACACTCACTCCGTGGGAAAGCCAAGAGAGACAGAGCAAATATAGGAGACCTCAAGGCTAGAGAAAACTGGGATGGAAAGACGAAGAGCCAGAAAACTGCTTCTGCACAAAAACAGATCAGCCCAGTGCTGCATCTATTGAGATTATTCAATGAGTGCAGAAGGGACTGAAGAATCACAGGGGAGCTGCTGGCCCACTGGCATTATCACAAACAGCATTAAGCAAATGGGCTTAGATAAGCAATGCAGGAGTGTTTACAAAACTACCCTGAGCACAGCTCTTCAACCAAATACTCTGTACTTTGTGGACTGCATTGGACATGGGCAATATATTCCTTAGCAAGAAAAATTCTAAAATCTGGTTAACCCAATGTAGGGTGACCAACCAGAGGTCGATGTATGGAATGTTCCCTACAGAGTCAGGAAGGATATGAATCATACCTTCCTGCATCATTAAAGCAAGACGTGTGTAGATTTGTTAAAACACTTATCATAAATGAACCTCTTCATCACCATCTGTTCACTTTTGGTATAGGAAATAGTATAATACCATTCTTGTTGTATGGATTTCCAGTTAATAGTTTTAAAAAGCTTTCCCCTGTCTTTTGAATTATATATATTTGAATAAGTCAAAAGAAACGGGCATTTTTCTTTACAAGCTATACTTGACACAGTGTTAAATCATGCTCTTTGTCAGTTGGCCCTATTCCAGAGACTGGTTCTCTCTCAGGGAACACTGAAAATCCCATGATCCTCAGATGCGGATGTCGATTTTGAAAGTTTGTCTTAACTGACAGATGTGTGAAATGGCACATAGAAAATTCCCTACTGCAGTTAGTGAAGATGTTGAAGAGTAACAGAAATGTTATGGAAGAGCAATGACATCCGTACATTCATTTTCTCATTTTTAAAAGATTTGTTTGCTTATACAAAAGAATGTACTCACATTTATATGTGCCTGTTTTTAAAATAAATGCCAAATTTACATGGATTTGAAGATTTGCCTTGGGGGGGTGCTGACATGTGAGTATGCCTTTCTTCTGCGCCAAAAAGAAAAACTACCTGTCTTTAAATGGCAAATGACAAGTGTTCTGCCTATGAAATGTGACTGTATCAACCTCAAACCAATGAAATTTTTGAAAAGAAAAAGTAATGAGAAAAAACATAGTGGTGAAAGATTTTTAAGTAACCACTTCTTTTTATTTTGAAATAAATGCTTTGACTTTTAACCTCTGATGTCACTCAATGTCACATTAATAGGAAGCCACAATGTTTTAAAATACTAAGTTAAAAAAAAAAAAAAACCTGAGTTCGCAGAGCTGAAGAAACTTTAGGTTTGCTTTAGGGATTCTTAGCCTGAATTTGCAGCTCTGGAAAACCTGCAATTTTTATGCCTCTTCCTGGACTCATGTAACTTTGTTTTCACTGAGGCTGGAGATATTAATACCACTTGCAAAATGTCCAGGAAGAAGGATTTAGAGATGTGAATTGTGAGAACACAGCAGCTAAACAACTCAGAGGCACTCTGCCCCCTGGTGGACTGTCCCAGGGTGGGTTTCAAAGAAAGTTGCAAGTTTCCTTTTCCTTGCCCTTCCCCTGTAGTCTCATTTTTCTAAACCTCAGAGAGGCATTCAGATTGAAGGATTTTGTCCCCTCCACTTAAATATTCATTTGTATCAACAATTTCCTTTTGTACAGTTTTAAAATGCCCAACTACCTAATAAGCTCATCACATCTAAAATAAAAACCATAATCATCATTATTGGTGATTATGGATTTATAAGGATTCAGAAAGTGCAAATGAAATGCTGAGAAAAGATGTGGATATGGCCAGGGTCTTTGGATTTTGGAAGATAGCCAAGAATATGGACAAGGAAAGGGTGGGGGGAAGGATCTTAAAGTGAATACAAGGGTGCTATAGAAATGAAATATTTGGGCATTAGAGACACTATTTTCTACGCTCCCTTTCATCCTTTGCACTAAGTGCCACAAGCCTAGCCAGATACTTATAAAAGGCTGAAAATCTTGATGACTTCTAGTGTAGTCAAGTTTTTCCCATTCAGGCTAGTTTGGCCTTCCCCAGTTCACCTTCTCCCAAGTAGCCCTGTTTTCCTATGCTACAGGTGCCCTGCATCCAGAAAGGAGGTATTGAGAAATGACGACTAAGAGGAGGTGTACATGGCAGGCATGTCTAGGCTCTACGCCTTTGCAACAACTTGCAAATAGATGATATTTTAGAAAGAGAATCAAACAATTCTAACATACTTTGTGGTTCAAACCTAGGACTTTTTGACTCCAAGCTATCTTTTTGTATAGTCTGAGGTTTACCTCTAACCCAGATCCTCCTTTTCCTCATTTTGTATTTTAAGCATCATACAGTACCTTGGAATTTCACTACTAGTCTAGATACCACATTTCCTCTAAAAATGCTGGTCTGGAAACCCCTTGCTGTGGAAAATGTGACTTACCCTTTTTGTAGGACATGAAGAGCACAATCTATTTGATTCTTTTTGAATTCTTCACACAGATACAAACTAAATCACCCAAGTCATCGTAGCACTGATCAGTCCACCCATGGTCTCAGTTATTATCAGTCATTCTCTCATGAAGGTTCAAACTTCTAAATATAATTCCAGAATCCAATGAGCTATTCAATGATTTTTTCAACACAAAAAGGACTTTTATTTCATTACTTTCCCAAATTTCATTTTTAGTTACACATTTGCTGAAAGGTAGAATACCAAAGGTAATTTTCAGTCACAGCAACTCCATTGAATACACATACTCTGAGATCTGACTGAGTGAATTATAGTTCTCTCAAGGTTTCCTGGTTAAAGACGACAAAACTTAGATAATAGAGAGGAAAAGTGACAAACATTGTTCAGTAGGAAATTTGCTGAACTCAGTAAACATTCATTCATGGGTGCAGTGTCCATTTTTAAAAGGAAACTCTAAAATTCCTAGAAATACAAGACAATATTGGTATCTTTAGATGAGTATACATTCATATATCTGTGTGAAATTTTGTGCAATTAAACAATATGGAAAATGTTATTTATTACCATGGCCAATGAAAATATATTTTCATTTCTACATAAGATAAATATTTCCATCTCCATTTTATGTTCTGCAAAAAAGTTGTGTGTCTAATTTAGGAAATAAACAGTACTATAGGCAGTAGTAACTGAAAAAGAGCTTAACAGTCTTAACTGCATACCCCTGGGATGAATAATACATTTTGCATAATCATGTGCAAGCTGGATGATAATTCTAGATTTCTTATAACTACAAGAGTTTGCAAGCTTCTACTCAATACAGTATGCTCCAAATCCAGTCAACTCAGCCAAATACTCAAGCAATAATCAAGGTGGGTGATTTACAAAATGGCAAAAAACCCATTTGACTAAATTGACTGTGTTTTGTTACCATAAGATACAATCATTGGAGGTGCCCGATAAAGAAATCATTTATAAGTGGCTATTTGTTTCAATTAATTTCCCCCCCTAAGGCTCTTAGAAGTTGACTTAATTGCCTCTTAGGCCCCAAGAAAATGCAGCTGCATAAACAGAAGACCAACGTATTAGTAACACAAAAACAAATACCATGCTCTATACACATTCCTCCACGGGAGAAATGTCACATAAAGCAAACAAATTAATTGGGGATCCAGCAAAACTATAGGATTATCTAATGCCTAAAATTTTATCTTACCCCAGTGACAGGTATAATGTTGATCAAAATTTTCTTTTTTACTTAGCTTACATGTGAACTTTTGAATAGTATATTTTTCCAGAATCATTACCCCAAAGCAAAGGTCTGCACATTAGGCAAGCAATGTACTCCAGCTCAACACGTCCATTGTCTGACTATCTGGATTGGGGAGCTTCAGAAAGTAAATGCATTTTAAAGATAACTTGTTTCTGCAGACAAATCATATCAACTGCAGAAATCCATCTGAAGAAAGGGGTATGAATCTTTGGCATATTAAAAACTCCATATACACTTTTTTTCTGTGCAGTTGATCCTTTGTGAATACTTCTATTTATTAAGATAATGCATTTTTCATCTTTTAGTGTGTGATCTTACCCTGTGGTGAGAAGCCCTCACAATGAATTTGAAATAACTAAATCAAAACTTAAAAATTTCATCATTTAAAGTATTCCAGTATTATATTTATTGAGGTGTCAGGTCAGTGACAAATTTCCAAGGTTAAAAGGCTTGCTAGTTTTTTGATTGTTCTGCAAATCTGAGGTTTGGTTCTGTATGTAATAAAGAAAATAGGTTCAATTTCAGCTTCTCTAAACTTTTCAAAATTTCTTGCATTTCATTTTCTAATAATCTTTCTGCTTCTCAAACTTTAGTAGCAAGAAAAAAGAAACGAGTTTCTTTCTCCTAACCCGATATGATTTTTTAGGGCTCTTGCTGCATTTTGAAGATTTCTGGAGAAGGAAACTAGTTGTCTTGGTACTTTATATGTTCACACAAAGGAATCACAGATGGGGAGGAGAGTGCAAATGACTATCAGAAAGAAATGTCTCATGCATTTTAGGATTTTTTTACAAGTCAAAATATACATCCTCCTATTGCCCCCTTCATTCCTTAACTGTATAAAAATCATTCCTATTTCATTAGTCTCCTTTACATTTTACCTAATTGAATAAAGGATAGAGATACTTTTCTTGTCAAGGAACATTATATATCTAATCGGTTTAACCAACTGCCTTAATAAGACGTTTAGCAGCACTTTGGGCTGAATCACCCACAATACCCTTCGTTTATGGGGATTTAAATGTGTAAAGTGACAAGTACATGGAAAACAGGAAGAAAAATAAAGCAATCTGCAGACTTTGGCACTAGCACACAAAATATTTTGTTTGAGTTGTTAGAGTTGTAGTTTCATAATAGCTAAACAGGAATTTAAAAAATTAGAAATCTGCAGAAAACAATCATAGATGTTGATTCTTAATGTAACACTCCCATCTCCCTCTCCCACCCCCCACCCCATATAATTTCAATTATAATAAAAATAGAGATCTTAGCATCAGAATTTTGCTGTTAACTCCTCCAGGTTTCTCTGCGCCATCCAAGACACATTTAGTGTTTGAAGCACCAAATCCACAAGTTTCTCCAACCAAGTTTAAATAAACAAAAACTGAAGACTGAAGGATGCCAAAGTAATTGTTCTTAAATTAAACTGTAACATAATGTTCTCCCCAAAACACAGGGTATCAAGTGTCTAGTTCAAGTACTGCCAGGCTGCATGTAGATCTGTCTCACAGGCTTCAGACAACAACTTACAAGTGCCACTGGCTTTAGAGGGCATCATCCGTGATACCAAAGCAGGACAGGGATCACCTATCCATCATCAAGCTTAAAATGTTGCAACCCCCTTTGTGATTGGCTGCTGCAGGATCTGTGCTGAGCCCGGGTTTGAGGGGAGGAGATGAACCTTCTCCTCAGCAGGGAAGCTCTACATTTAGTTTGAACAGTTCTCCTTTCAGAGCTCTCTCAGGGCTGTCCTGGCTTCTCAGGATCCATTGCCCTTGCCCAGAAGAGAGAGCCTAGTTTGGACCCAGTAACAGCGAAAGAAGATTCCACCTACCTGTGGAAAGACCCAACTTGGTCCCCAAAGGCCGCTTAGGCGACCCCACTGCAATTGACAAGTCAACTTGTGCACTTAAAGCGTATCAGTTTATGGAACGCTTGTTTGAAGTCCTCATTGGACATGGTATAGATGATGGGGTTGATGAGGGAATTTAAATAGCCTAGCCAAGTGAAGAAGTCAAAGATGGCCAGGTGGAACCAGCAGGCATCCTTGCAGATAGGCATCACCAGGGAGATGATGAAGAAGGGCAGCCAACACACAATAAAAGCTCCCAAAATTATCCCCAGGGTCTTGGTGGCTTTGCGCTCTCTAGCGGCCATGAGTTTCTTCTTTTCCAGCAAGGCGTCGGAGACTCGCACTTTGACTTGGTTCACGTATACCGGAGACCCAGTTTCGCTGGGCGCGTCAGGAGCCCGAGAATTAATGGAAGTGACAGAGGACGTGGATCCAGGGGAGTCGGTTATCAGCTGGGCTCGGGTCAAGCGCTTGCCGGTCTTGTTGGGCGTCTGCTTCAAAATCCGCGAGCGGGCTTCCACATAGATGCGGCCGTAGAGGGCGATGAGGAGCAGGGTGGGTAAATAGAAAGCACCCACGGTGGAGTAAACGGTGTAAAGGACGTGGTCTGTGTTCACTAAGCAGTCTAACAATTCTTCCTCGGCTTTGGCCTGACGCCAGAAGAAGGGCGGCAGAGAGATAGAGATGGAGAAGACCCACACCAGCGTGATCATGACCGCCACCCTTTTAGGAGTTCTTTTAGCTGAATACTCTACGGCGTCAGTGATGGCCCAGTAGCGGTCCAAGGCGATGACACAAAGATGCATGATGGAAGCAGTGCAACAGGTGATGTCCGACGACAGCCAGAAGTCGCAGACCACCTGGCCCAGTGTCCAGCGGCCGGTGACCGTGTACATAGTGCTAATGGGCATCACCAGGATGGACACGAGCAGGTCGGTGACTGCCAGGGAGGCTATCAGATAGTTAGCTGGGGTATGAAGCTTCCGAGTCCGATAAACTGTGGCGATCACAAACGCATTGGAAAGCGTGGTGGCCAAGGTGATGAGCGCCAGCAGCACAACAAGCAGTACTTTCCAGGGTAGTGCAATGGAGTCCTGGTAAATGTAGCTCTCCGCGCTGCAGTTGTGGGAGGGAGCAGCGGAGAGGTTGGCTTGAGGTACCCCGATCTGGGAGCCCGCGGGCTGCGGTTGGGCGCACTGAGCACCCGGCTCCTCCATGGCTCTCCTTGCGCCAGTTCTGGAGCGCAGCTCTTGGGCATGGAGCGGACAAGGAGGAGAGCAGGAGACGGAAGGACCATGGAGACCACAGGCTGGTCTCGGCTTGCTAGTCAGTTCCGTGGGTTCCTCAGTAACTCCTCCGCCCAGGTTCCCAGCTGAAACTAGAGGTCACGCGTGCGGCCGGCAAACAGGCGGGTGCGTCCCTGCGCTTCCAGTGCGCCAGGCGCTGCTGCTGCGTTTCTGATTGCTCCTCTGGGCTCCCGGTCCTAGCCCTGGTTGCTAAAGAACTGGCCCACCCAGCCCAGCTCCGCTCTGGCTCTCTGGAAAAAAATAGTGGATTAGAAAGACGTATTGCTTGTGGATGGGGGTTTGGGTCAAGCGGGATCTCTTACCCTAAGGCTCAGGGCTCAGCTTCTCCTAACCTGGGCGCTCCGAAATCTGCAGACACCGCCCGCAGGAGTTTTCCTAGCAGTGGAGACCAAAGCTTGCAGGCCAGCCAGGACTCTTGATCTTGCATTCCCACCCCCACCCCCCGCCCCAAGCTGGGGCACTTTGCTGCAGCGGTTGCGGCCGCCAGAGCTGGGTGGGGCGATGTCTGGGAGCTGAGCTGAGCGGCGTCAGGCGCTCGAGATGCCCTTCCTCTCTTTTCACGCGCTGAACACTCGGGCGAGCTGCCCCGTGGAGACCGGGCCACTACAGGGGGGCTTCGGGGGCTGGAGCTGAGGCTGCCCGTGCAGTGCCGCCGCTGCCACAGCCACCTCAATTCCACCGGCACCGCTGGGAGCCATGCCGCTGGGCGCACGGGGCTGGGGGACGTGGAGCGGCACACCGGTGTGGGGTAGGTGTCTTAGAGTGCTGGAGGGACCAAGCGTGCGCCAGCCGGGGCGAACCCTGAGAGGCGCAGCGTAGATAGGCTCCTTTTATAGAGTCTGGGTCCAGTCCGCTCAAGCCGCGCAACTCGTGCCGCTCGGAGAGTGCGGACGCCTGCTTCTCATCACCTTCCCTTTTTCCTCTCCCTCCCTCTTTTTCTCCCGCCCCGTTCCCTGCCCTGCCAAACAAGATCCCGCCGGGTCCTACCGCCTTCACTCCCCTCTTGCCCTCCCCTGGCCCTATTCCCCGTTACCGATAGTTTCAGTTCTTGCCCGGAAAGTGGAGAAGGGCGTCCTCTTCTCTGTGTGGGCTTTGGAGCTTTCTGCGAGCTCCGCCACTGAGACCCATTTCCTTAGACGCAAACACAGACTTAGTCCTGGCGTCTCAAACTAGGTTCCTGCCAACCACCCGCTTCCCTTCATTCCCGGAGGCCAATGTTTGGTGGAGCAAGCCAGAGTCTCTGACCTCTCTACTCTGGAATCTTATCCACTGAGCGCCACACCCAGGTTAGGAGGAGGCACCAGTGAAGTCGCCTTAGAAGGAAATGGTCAATACGTGCATTTTATATTTAAGGCTTCCAGTCATCCTTAACTCTTGGTACATTAAAAAATAATTCTTCATAGCTAGGTTTAGAAATTTGTGCTTGTCATTCAATTCCTCCCCTTTTAACTTTGTGAGTCAACAGCGGGGGCTAGATACTGTCTACAAAAATGTAGAAGTATCACAATCAGAAGCCAACTGCATGTGAAATTAAACCTTCCGCTCCACCCTCAAGCCCCAAACCTCTCAGCAGTTCAGTGCTCTGGAAAACGGGTCTCAGTGAGAATGTCCCTTCCCACAGCCTCCTAGAAAGGAGGTCATCAGAATTCAAGAAAAAAGGCTCTGGAGCCATCACCATCAGCATCAGTATGCCTTCTCTGCCTCAAGAAATACATGCAGATGTCAGTGGTAGTTGACAGCATGCAATAGCAGTGCTTATACCCTATTAACACAAAACTGATTCCCTGTCCTCAGTTTCTCCTCCAGTATCAACAGAATCAAAAGTGTAAAAGTACAAATCAGAAAGTTTAATGGAAAGCACTAAAAAAGATAATGTATTTTCTGTCCTGAGGACTGATTCCCCACTAGTAATTCCTAGACCCCCTAAATGTTTGGAATATCCAGTGCATCTAATAAAAACCACACAGTAATTGAATTTATCAGGTTTACCACAAGCATATTTTAAAGAGACCCATCCAGTCTCAGAGTCAAAGATTGTGATTAATCCATCCAGTTTTAGAGGATGAATAATTAAAATCCTTTGAGATCCTTTGCAAAAAGAGCCTTTTCTCACCCCTGCCCCTTTGGAAATGGAATCTCACTGTATTGTCCAGGATGGTCTAGAAGTGCTGAGCTCAAGTGATCCTCCCACCTGAGCTTCTGAAGTAGTTTGAACCACTGACATATGCTGCCATGCCTTTTACCTAGGGAGACACAGCCCAAACTCCAGTTCCCTTAATTTCCAGCTCTCTAAACCAGGCAGGTAGCAAACAATACAATGCCTATTCTATGTAGGGTGGTTTTCTAGGCCCCAGGAGTATGGAGGCCAATAGGGTAGAGGAAGACCCAGTTTTCCTGCAGTTTGCATTCCAGAAGAGGATGTCAATAAATGCATGAACAAGTAAATAATTAATATACTTTCAAATAGCATTAAGCATTGTTAAGAAAGGAAAATACACCCATGCACTGAGAGGGTCTTTGAGGCGGAAGCTCTCCTGATGTTTTCTCAATGTGGGCTTGCATGCAGCAGCTGCCCTGAGGATAAAAGCCAAACGTTCTCTTTGCTCTGGTCCCAGTACTTCTCCAGCATCTTAAACTTCTTTGACACCAGTTTTCAGGTGTCCTCTTCATCCTTCCATTCCATCCATGCACAACAGGAGACTTTCTTCATTATTTCATGAACTGCTCCTTTAGAAACCAGGAAAGGAATCAAAACAGGCACACTGAAACCACTAGGTGGGGGCGTTGGCCAGGATGGAGGGAAAGAGTGTGTGTGTGTGTGTGTGTGTGTGTGTGTGTGTGTGGTTGCAGGTGGGGATGTGCCAGGAAACTTATTTACCTGCTGTCTTAGGGGAACTAGTAAAGACTTGAAAAAACTGCTGGGTATGGGAGGCTGGGAAAGGGAAGAGGAATGCTGCCAGCCTTGGGCAGCCTTTCATCTTTTTATTTTTGTTTCAAAAGCATGAGAAGGAGAAAACCACTTGTTCCCTTTATGATTTGCCTTTAGCTAACTGGAGACCTGTGGCATTCTCCATCTTTGCTTCTGAGTCCCAAACCCTGAGAAGAACATACTACTTCTGGGGGAAGTTTGATTTTAGCCTTTTCTGTTAGAAGTTACACTAATACTCAGTCGCTGCACAGACGGAATTTTGGCAGAGTTCACAGGAGAGCAATATTTCATTAAACTGGCTTCTGCATTTCACCCATTCCTTATCGCTTTAAAACATTAAACGTAGGTGTCTGCACAACAGCGGGCGCGCGCGTGTGCACGTGTGTGTGCGCGCGCGCGCGCGTGCGTGTGCAACAGAGGATCCTTTAAGGGGTCTACCTCTGCGTTGCTTCTGCGGAGGACCCGCCCAAGATTTCTGTTCTCGAGTTGGATCCACGTGCCTGCTCCGCAGTACCTGGCAGGGCCAATGCGAACCTCTCTTCAAGTTTGTAGTAAATTGAGCAGAGGCGGTCTCAGCAAGAAGGGCAAGGAGGGATGGAAGCTGAAAAGGATCCAGACCCAGAACTCAGCAAATTTAACTAGGTGGGGCTGGGGGGTGCAGTTCAGTGGTAGAGCACCCTTCTAGCACTCACCAGGCCCTGGGTCAATCCCCCATACCAAGAGAAGGGAAGAGGAAGAAGAAGGGGAAAAAAAAAGCCAGCAGGGGTTCAAAACAACAACATAGCTGAAGATTAAAGTGCTCAACCATGAATTGCAAGCAGGTGGAGTTTCAGCAGAAGCTGAGGTAATTGTTGAACTGCAGTGTCAGACAGCAAGCAGATCCCACAGAGATCTAGTTGCTGAGAGATTAGGCAAGAATGATCACTCTAGGAGACCTTCCTCATACCAAAGAATGTGGTGCTATTGCTGCTGCTGCTAATTCCAAACCAGTCAGGAAGTTTAGAGTCTCTTAAGACTAGAGACACTATGAAAAGAAGCCTCCTTCTTCACCTTTACAAAACCACCAGTCACACCAATAGAAATCAGAACTTGCTGTGGCTCAACAATACTGAATATCTGCTTGAATATCTCCTTGAATATCTGCTTGCTTGCAAAATCTGCAAACATTCCTCAAACACAAAATGGGAGGAGCAGGCTAGAAAGCTACTTTTTTTTTTTTTTTGAAGTCTTGCTTCCTCTTTGTGTTCTTTCAAATTCCCACCTAGGGAAATGGACAGCAGGAGACCAGCAGCGCTGTACATATCTTCACATGTGGTGGTGGCTCCATTCTGGGTTTCTCTTATACTTCCTCCCTCCGCCAATGACTGTCTTTAAAAGTTTATTGGTACCAATGACATTACAAGGTCTACTGAGTGCCTTGGTTCCTACCATCCTTTGTGCCTTCCTTGATGAAACTAAGGAAACATTCAGATAAATGAACATATGTACACAAACATATACAAATAATTTTGGCAGACAAATTCTGAGGATTTCCAAAATATTTTTCCATACTCATTAGCTTCCACATTAGGCCTCTAAGCTGGTGTTTGTGTTGTGGTATCTACCTGCTGTCAGCTTTATTAAGAATATTTAAACCTTGCCAAATAATAAAGTTAGGTGCTTTGTTCTCTAAATAATGGTCTGGTACACACTAATCCCCCAGAATTAGTAGCTCTGCTCCATGTCTATGTTTAGATTTGAATATTACATAAGACATATTTACCTGTAGGGAAGAATGCAGACAAAAATTAGAATATATGCATTTTAAGACTGTTCTAATGCCTGACTTTGCAGTAATAGACATTTTGGTGCTTTAAACCTGCAACAAGTAGATTACTGCTAGTTCAAAGCTTACTCACTTTTAACTACTTAGCTCTCAAATAATAGACAAATCACACACATTCTGGATAAGATGTAGGTGTTAGAAATTTTCTTATATAAAACTACTGTTCAATGATGTAAGCACTAGCTTTTGGAAAGATAGGGTGGTGAATTTTTCTTCTTGGACAAAGAGTGGGATTTGGCAATATTGAGAACTCTTTGCACGGAAAAACTATGCCAATGAATCCATCAAACTTAAAAAGATAAACTTGCTGCTTTAAGTTGGCAGTGTCATTAAGCAGCTTTAGTGAAAAAGCCAAATCAAAGAATTTGATGGTGAAGTTTACCACTAGCCTAAGAAAAACAGAAATAGCAATGCTTCTTTCTACATTGAAAATAATAGTTTTGATCTTACTTTCAAACCAGAAAAAGAAAATTTGCATCACTTTGTGCAGTTAGTTCTGGTCTTGCAAAGAAAACAAGTCAAACTGTTTTTTATTGTGTCTATACCTATAATTCATGAATAATAATCATTATCTTTTATTGAACACTATGTACTGAGCCATATGCTACGTGTTCCATACACATCCCTCATTTAATTCTTATAACACTGAGAGTTGTCATTATCATCCTCATTTTCTGATGAGGAAATTGAGGCTTAGAGAATCCAAGTAACTTTGCCAATGTCAGACAGCTGGTAAGTAATAGAACCAGCTTCTAAATTCATGTCTCTCTAATTTCATGTTCTAGCCCTTTACCTATATCTTATACCGAACCAGTCACGCAGTTCTGCATTGGCAGCCATTTTAACCTACCTGCCAGAGACTGTCTCCTCCTGCCTGTGAGATGACATCGCTGCTTATAACTATTGAAGTCTGCAGAGTACCCTTTAAAGATTCAGATTTTTGAAGTGGAGAGGAAGAAAGGTGGTAGTGATTGTCATAAAAATCAGATAGAAAGCTGTATACCATGAAGTGGAAACTTAGACTAAGCCTTTACCCAAGAATATTTTGCCTTAATTACCTTCAGGGTGTGTTTTTATTTTTTTCAATCTTATCTTCCATCTTTTTTCCATTTCCATTTTCCTTCATCTCTGTCTCCTCTCTTTAACATTTCACCCAACCTCTGCCATGATCACAAACATGACCCTGAATTCATTAATTACTTATAACTTTTTTCTAAGCATTTATAAGTATGTCAGTGTGTATACAATAGTCATGTATATAAAAAATATTCTTCATAGGTATAAGAATTATATCACTGTACTTGGATTTTTTAGGAAAAATATAGGACCAAGAAAGAGAGGCAAGGGATCTGGGGAACAGGAGGAGGAAGATAGGGGGTATAGGGGGTATTGACCAAATTGTGTTGCTGTATTGTGTACATCTATCAATATGGGACAACAAATCCCATCATTATGTACGCTATAATGTTCCAGTAAAAAATAAGGAAAAAATAAATTGTGGGGTTTGAAAGTGTTAAGCACCATAACATTTTCTGTTTTTTACATTTAACTATGTTAGTTTGCATATCAATTAGAAAAACAACCTAGAAAAGTTGCATTACTTTCCTTTTTTCCCAGTATGTTGATTTTATTTGATTTTGCCCCTTATGAATCAGCCAACTGACCAAAGAAAAAAAGACCTATTCTTGTTGATAAAATAATTAAAATAAAATTACTTATAGGGCATTCTATCAACCTGAATGCAGCACTTTAACTTGTTCTTCTAATAAGAATAATATAAAAATCAGGAATACAGACAAAAATAGGTCTAATGTCAATACACTGAAACTTATTTTTTATGCATAAGAGATTCTCCAAGCCTCGTTCAGGTCTTGATTCTTCTTTACATATATTTTAATGTATTTAGTTGTATGGTTCCCAAGGACCTGAGGATTAGAAGCATCACACTAGAAATGGATGAGAAAGTATATCAAATAAGCATATTCAATGTAGGAAGGTGCCATATACGCCAGGATTTTTGTAAAGTTAAATTTTAAAGACTAAAAGCCTAAAACAATGACGAGAAGAACAACATTGTCATTTGTGTTAAAATATTTAATAACATAACTAAAATTTGTTTTGTTGTTCTTGTTAGAGATGGAAAAATTTTTAAAGCATGTCAAAAAACAAAAGAAAGAGAGTGAGGCACTGCAAATCCCAAAAAAACTCAACCACTGGCTTTGCACTCTAAAACACCTCCCAGGACTCTATTCTTTCTCTGTTGGTTGCTATCTGCAGTTGGCTTGCTTTTAACTATTTCACTATAGACAGCCTTTTCTTATACTGTTGCAAAAACAACCATTAGCACCTTTAGCGTTTACACTGTACAGTATCAATCGTATTTCAGAAACAAATCTGAATCAGTTCCAGGTTTGGAAAATCTAAGAAATGGCTTTGCTTTGAAGTAAAATGTAGGAACCATGAAAGGTCAACATTACCAAAGTAACAACTGAACAATTGAATTTTAAAAAGTTTGAAGAGTTATAGAAACAAGAAGAATAAAACAAATTAAAATTCCAGAGAATGTGAAAAGCATTTTCTATGAGCTGATGATCATTTTATGTCCTTTAGCTATTTTTCTGATTTTGGGCACAGGTGTGAATCAGATTATGATCCAAGGAAAAGGATTCTACAGTAGGAAAATGAAAGAAGCAGAACTTCCCTGGTCACTGGAGCTGTGGACATCTGATATGTATTACAGCAAAGCAGGAGACCAGGGGAGGAGTAAGAAAAATCTAACAGGCAAATTAAATCTCCCACAGTCCTGGAGTGCTCAGAAGAACACGTCCCTCTGGAGGTCAGGGGCCTACATGAAATATATCACTATTCTTCCCTTCCAGTAATTTGTGAGATTTTGAAGCTCAGTGGGGCAGCACACTAGAGCAAAGCTCAGAAAGGAGAATGGAATCCGTCTGTGGTATTTCAGGGCTGAGAAGACAAAGACGTTCCAGGCTCCCAACCAAAAGCAAGGCCCAAAGAACAGTATGAATCACAGACAGGACTGAGTCTAATTACAAATCAGTCTTGACGCAGCTCAGTGACTGACTGGTTGATATAATCAGCTCTTCATGCATTCTGCCTAACATAGGAAGGTTGAACACCGCCTGCAAAAACTACTATCATTTGACTCCTCTACACTCCTTTTATATATACTATCTGGTTATAATTTATAATAGAAACCATGAGACATGCAAATCATCAGTGAGAATGTGACTAATAATAAAAGTCTAGACAATAGAAGTAAATTCATATATAATAGAAATTAGAGTAAATAGGAAAGGAGTTTAAAATAACTGTCATTAATATGCTAAGGAAAATAAAGAAAAATAGATTAACTTTATAAGAAAGCAGATTTCAATCAAAGATTGGAATCTTCAAAAACAAAGTCAAACAGACACTAGAAAAACACATGTAGCATTTGATATTAAGTACTCACTGATGGAGAATTAGCACACTGGACACAGCAGAAGTCAGAGGGATCTCCCTAAAGCAAAAAAAAAAAAAAAAAAACAAAAATGTCTAAACTGAAGCAGAGAGAAGAAAGTAGAAAGAACAGAGTATAAGAGTAAGAATAAGTTAAACAATTCTAAAATTTATGAACTCAGACTGCACAAGATGATGGAAAATAAAATGCTGGAGGAGAAAATTTCCTATATAGTGATTATGCCCAACAAACATGGCATGAAAGAAGTTCAAAGAACTCCAACCAGAAAAAACAAGAAGAAAGTCACATAATAATCATATTGGTAACAAATCAATGTCAAAAATTAATAAAACTCCAAGAGAAAAACACATGCCAATAAGGCTGAAGATGACTTATTAACAGGAACTATAAAGGTCAGGGTATACTGTTGTAACACTTTATAATACTTGAAAGTTAAAAATATAAATCTGTCAACACAGAATTCTATGCCTAAGAATTAATGTCCTTCAAAAATAAAAATGAAATATAGATGTTTTCAGCTAAAGAAAAGACAAGAGAGTTGTGGACAGTAGAATAAGTTTTCAAGAAATAATAAAGGAATAATAAAGGGAGTTGTTTAGGCAAATAAAAGTGATGTCAGATGGAAACACAGATTAGAAGAAGGAATAGGAGAGTACAACCATATGAAGAATTGTAAAAAAAAAAAAATTATGTTCTCCAGTGTTCTAAAGCACATGGAGAACTAAAATACATGAACACAGTAACCCAAAGGGCTTCTATCCAAAATGAAGTGAACTTTGGTAAAATTATTGCCTTGTTTAAGAAGAGCCAGACATGTTTAAGCTCAACAGAAAGACATGAGTCTAAATACCATAGCTTCAAATGATATCAAACAAAATTTGATGGGCTAAAAGGAATACTAGACAAGGAACAGACAACGGTACAATCAGCTTTAGAATTTTAAACACACCTTTCTCATTAGCTGATGAGATGATAAATACAGACAAAAATATTAGTGAAGATATGAAATACTTAATTCTAATTAAATAACATAAAAAGCCTTCTAATTCAACAACATACATTCCTTTCCAAGGCACATGGAACACTTACAAACAAAATATATGCCAGACACAAAACAAGTCTCAAGTTATTGAAACAGATCCTTCATCAAAGAAGAGGAATAGATAACATATAAGCATTTAAATGCAAATAAAATCACAAGGAGATACCACTCTACACCAATTAGATTGCCTTAAAAAATAACGGTAATCCCAAGAGTAGATAAACACATAGAGCCACTAGAACTCTTGCTTGGAATGCAGAACGGCACAACCACTTTAGAAAAGATTTTAGTGGGATTATTATAAAGTAGAATGTGCATCTATTAGTTAGCAATTCTAATCTAAGTTTTCTATTCAAGAAACATGAAATTTATGTTCATACATAAAACAATATGAATATTTATAGTTGTTCTTTTTCGTAATTGCCAAAATTTAGAAACACCATAGATGACTTTCAATAAATGAATGAAAAACAAACCAGCATATCCATATGACAGAACACAACTCGGCACCAAGAAAGAATGAATACTGATTCACACAAGAGCAGGGATGATACTTAAATGTATTTTGTTAAGCAAAAGAAGGCAGATTCAAATTATGTATGCTCCATTTATGTGACACTCAGGAAAAGATGAGACTATAGGCAGGCGCAGGGTTGCCAGAGGTAGGCAGAGAGTAGGGAGGAGATATATACATATATATAACATATCATATATATTCATATATTGTGTGTGTATATGTGTGTGTATATATATGTGTGTGTGTATATGTGTGTTTATATATATGTGTGTGTGTATACCAGGATATGAAAGAAAATACAGAAGTCAGACTGTGACAAATCAATCAAACTCTATTACAGATAAATTGGATAACTACACAGAAGATGGGGAAGAAAGCTGTTGACCTACATAACTTTAAAAACAATGTCTTTAATTAGTACTAAGGACAACAGAGAACCATGTACAGACAAAATCTTCAGTTGATAAATTTATTTCTCCTAGGGGAATGCATTAGGAGTTCAGAAATTATATTATTCATATCTAAGAGTGACTAAATAAGTAAAAATATTGTAGATAATGAGAGTCAAGTTTCACCTGTCAAAGAAAGAAGTTAAAAACAAAACAAGGAGGAAGGGTAGAAAGCACTCTGGGGTGTTTGATTGGAATCCTGGTTATCAATATGGATTTGTTGTTTTAAAAAAGTATAGCTGGCGGGGGACAGCTGGAGCGGTTGCTCAGCGGTTACTGCACTTGCCTGGCACGCACAAGAGTATATGAGTTCAAACCCCAGCACCACATACACAATGAAGTCTCGGAGCAAAGAAAGCCATATGAAAAACTAAATAAAATTGATTCTATATTTCTCTCTCTCTCTCATTCTCTTTCTTTCACTGTCCCCCTCTCTTTAAAAAAAAAAAAAAAGTATAAATAGGAGCTGGAGCAGTGTCTCAGCAGTTATGGCGCTTGCCTGGCATGTGTGAGGACATGGCTTTAAACCCCAGTACCACATATACAACAAAGTGTCAGAGCAACAAAAGCCACATGAAAAACTAAATAAAATGTATTCTCTCTTTTTCTCTCTCCCTCTCTCTGACTGTCCCTAAGTCAAGTTCTAGATATTAATACGTACCCTTTTCATATCTATACACTGAGAGGGCCAAAAGTCACCAACAGGGAGTACAGTAGCCATCAATATAGGTGGCTCCCAGATTTTAATTTCTGAATGTCAGTTTTCAATAAAGAGAACCAGGGCTTTTGGAGAATTAGTTGACTACAGTGCTAGGGTAAAGAAATACAAGATAAATTTGAATCCTCTGTATGCATGCTAGAAAAAATAAGGAAATGCTAAAAAACAAAAGTGAAAGAACAGACGAGAAGCAGAGATGGGGGGTCGAGTTGAGTGGGCAGAAAGACAAGGCAGGGCAGGGAAAGGCAGGGCGAAAAAATCCAAGGGTGAAGTCTATCTAAGGCACAGAAGAATCAATCTGAATGGCCAAAGTTGGAACAAATTCAACAACAAAATAAACAATAATATTTTTGGTTGGATTATAATTCTGATAATTTAAGATTGTTGAGTCCACACAAATATGAACAAAATAATGGATAAATAGAAATAAACATAGGAAAAATTTCTTCCTTATGGAAAAATAATATAGAAGGAATGATAGCAATATAATATAACCACAATAATACCACAGAAATCATCGCTTTAGGTAAGGTCCAGAAATGAGTGCTAAACCTGAGGACAAAATGTAATCAGAAAAAGTATATTTTCATAGTGTCAAAGTAGATCCCTCAAAATACTTAGGAGTTACAGAGTGATAAATAGTAAACTTAGAGTGGAGAGACCCAGCAGGTACCACCTGAGTGCTGTCATGTGCTGTCATGCCCTCCCTCCTCCACATGATGCCTCAAGAAGGGCACTTTGTCTCTTCGTGTGCCTCCTACACAACTGACAATCCCAGTCTGAACACGGGAAAGCATAATACCAACCACTGGAGAGCTTATGCAAGACACCTTCTCAGAACTCTTCATAACATTAGGATCATGAATGAGAAGGAAACTGAACAACTGGCATTCAGAGTAAAGGACCAAGAAGATATGCCCTGTAAGGGCAATTTGAGATGTCAGACTGAATTTTGGAACAGGGGAAAGGATATTCTCATTAAAAGCCATGATGCAGGATGTTGATTTCTCACTTTTGATGCTATTACATAGTTATGTTAGATGTTAACATAAGAGGATACCACCCGAGGGCAAATAGAAATTGTATGTGTTATTGTTATAACTGTTCTGTATTTCCAAGATCATTTTTTAAAATTTAAATCTTTGCTATGAGAGGGCTGAATAATTTTGAGTGGGAGGGTAGGGGTATGCAGGAGTAATTTATGCATGAATGATTTATGTAACTATGATTTTTTTGTCCCTGTGAATATGTTATATGGAAACAAATTTAGTATTTTAAAATAAACATCATTAAAAATGTTTTAAAAGAATTTATTGCTTACCTATACTCTAAAATGTACCCAAGGACTTTTGTATAAGGTTACTCATGTGGAATATGATACAATAATGTACACTATTAGAATATGCACTGTGTATGCTATCAAAAAACAAAATAAAATGATTTATGTAGCATTGATGGCAGGAAGTATTCAAACCTTTAGTTACATATTATAAAATCAAGATGAAGTTTCCATTAATATTGTTTATGAAGCAAAAAAGTACATCACCAGCTATGCCAATAAAATTTAGAGATTAATATGAATATTTTGTGTTAATTAGTTTCCTTGTAAACATTCAGTGAATGACTCAGGGTTATCTTTCTCTTCTTCTCCTATACAGAACTCACAAGCCTTGTTCCACTTGGAAAGGAGGGATTAAGAATGTTTTTTTTTTCTCAGAACAAAAAACATTGAACTCATGAGCAGGAAAACATTGATTGGCAGGACATTTTGACCATGAAAATCTTTCTATATTTATTTTTTAAGATCATATTCTGCATGACACATCTGTAATCCCAAAAAATCAGAAGGCTGAAGTAGGAGAATTTAAAGCTCAAGGGCAGCCTGAATAACTTAGTGTGACCCTGTCTCAACACAAAAAATAAAACAGAATTCAGTATTAAAGCACCCCTGGATTCAATCCCCAGTATAGCATAATTAAACACATAAATAAATGAACAAATAAATAAATGTAATCATATTTCCTTGTTCAATTGAGAATCCTATTGTTAGTACTGTGTTTGTATCTGCAGACTTGCAATGACTTAATTTTACAGACTATTTAAATGATCCTTTTACTTGTATGTGCCATTACATGCTAATTATACTCTAATGTGTAACCAAGTTCTGATTTTTATATTTGACTGTATTTTCTACCAAGATTTTGCTGTCGACAGGGGTATTAAGTGATTATGTGCTTGGTATCTCATCTGTAATGATAGCTTTTCTATGTCCCTACCATCCAGCAGGAAGTGACTTCTTTACATTTTTGTGCTTACTTTGACCATTTTAATTTACATGAATTTAAAATCAATTTGCCTCTAACCTACACATTTTTTTTCCATTGTATGTAATTACTCCATGTGCTTAGGGCAAGCATGGTATTTTTAAGAAAGGCTAAGTTCCACTTGCTTTATTGCCAGGATACTTCAGAGTCATAGCATGTTATGATCTCCTACATGGATTCGCCAATGCCCCAAACTAGCTTTGCTCTCTTTATCATATTCAAGTACAAAGCTGGGTTCTATCAACTCTTTATAAAACTTTGGCAGCCATCTTCGCATGGATTTACACAGGCTGATCGCTAACACAAGGGCTATGAAAATATCTAAATGTTTCTTGATCAGTACTTCTTATGTAGTAGATATGATTTATTTTCTTTTCTTCCTTTTTAGTTTTTCATGTGGCCTTCGTTGCTCCAAGACTTTGTTTTTGTCTACATGGTGCTGGGGTTCTTTGAACTGGCATACTTGTGCATGCCAGGCAAGCACTGTAACCACTGAGCCACCACTCCAGCCTCTTTTCTTCTTCTTTTTTTTTTTGTAATCATGAATGAAAATTTATAAAATGGAGTGATGATTTCTTTTAGTATAAAATTTTAATTTCTGTGAATATAGATTGTGGTCTTTACTCAGCTTCCTACTTTGTATTGGACTTTTTTTTTTTTCCATCATGTCTTGGTCTCTGCTATAGTTTGGATCTTCAATGTGCCCCAAAGACCTATATGTTAAGGGACTGGTCCCCAGGTTGGTGCTTTAGGAGGCAGTAGAACCTTTAGGATGTGGGACCTTTTGGGAGTGCTCAGGTCATTGAAGACTTGCTTTCAATGGGGACCATCAGATACCAGTTTCTTCTTTTTCTCCCTTGTTGCTTCCTGGCCATGATGTAAGCAGTCTACTCTGCCACACACACCTTACCATTGCCATCTGACACCCCCATCAGAAGCTAAAGCAATGGATTTGCCTGATCTTGGTCTGGAATCTCCAAAATCATGGAGATTTCATGAACTAGCTGAATTTTCTTTTCTTTAAAAGTTAGTCTAGGAATTAAAGCAGCTACCTTGCAACTGATGGAAGACAAATTATGTCCAACACTTCAGCATTTGGGAGTAGGCAAAGACTTTCTCAACATGTCTCCTAAAGTGAAGGAAGTAAAGTCAAAAATTAGTGAATGGGATGCCAAAAAGCTAAAAAAACTTTTGCACTGCCAAGGATACAATCAAAAGAGTCAAAGAGATTTCCAACGGAAATGGAGAGAATCATGGGCTATGATTCCTCTGACAGGGGTCTCATATCCATAATCTACAAAATCCTCAAAAATATCAACTACAAAAAAACACAAACAACCCAATTAATAAATGGGCCAAATATCTCAACTACAAAAACACAAACAACCCAATTAATAAATGGGCCAAAGAGCTAAATAGAAACTTCTCAACAGAGGACATTGATCAAGCCAATGAATACATGAGAAAGTGCTCCAAATCTCTAGTAATCAGAGAAATGCAAATGAAAATTACATTAAGATATCACCTTACACCAGTCAGAATGGCAAAAATGAAGAAAATAAACAATAATAGATGCTGAAAAGGCTGTGGAGAGATAGGCACACTAACACCCTATTGGTGGAGCTGTAGACTGGTACAGCCTCTCTGGAAAGCAATGTGGAGAATCCTCAAAAATCTAGGGATGAGCACACCATATGATCTGCTATTCCACTCCTGGGTATTTTTCTCAGGGATTTAGAATCAGCTCATTATAGTGACACAGCAATATCTATGTTCATAGCAGCTCAATTTACTATTGCTAGAATATGGAAACAACCCAGATGTCCCTCACTGGATGAATGGATCCAAAAACTGTGGTACATTTATACCATGGAATTTTACACAACAATTAGAAACAATGATATTGCAGCCTTTGAAGGTAAATGGATGGCTATGGAAGAAATTATGCTGAGTAAAATCAGCGTAACCCAGAGACCCAAGGGTCAAATGTCTTTACTCATCTGTGGAGGCTGGAACTAGACCCTGGCCATTGAGAGAGGTCATCTAGTATCATGTGTTGAATCCAGATAAGGTGTAATGTTATACAACCTAATACTTTTTAGAGATATTGTGGGAAGGGGAAGGGATGGATAAGGGTGGGTAATTGGGGGGGCACACCTGGGGGTAATTCTAATATCCAGAATATATACATATTTTATATTATTTTGTTAAAAAACTTGTATGGTTGTTCTATAATAAATCTCTCAATTAAAAACAGAAAAAAAAGTTAGTCCTCAGGAAAGTAATTTTATTATAGTGACAGAAAGATGACTAACACAATCTCTTTATGTCCTAATGGACAGGCTCTTTTTTTATTTTCTTGAATATTTTTTTCATTTTGGTACATTGTTGCATTTACATTTGTGCATGAATGTTTGTGTTAAATTCTTTATTTCCCTTAACAAGGATTTATACATTAAGAATTTTTGAAATGATAAAGTTATTAAGCTTATGCTAAAATCAAGCTACAACTGTTGGATTTATAGCAGAATACCTAATGACACACTTTTATTTTAAACATTTGGAACAGAAAAATATGTTTTATTTTTTATATACATTCAATGTTACTTATGGCTCTAGGAGACCTGATCCCCCACATAGCCACCTCAGGGTTGAAGAACCACTGACTTGTAGCAAACCCCTACTTACATAGTTATATATGTTTCACAGTAAAATTTGGGGAAATCTCTGGCCTTATATCCCCACTAATTGATTAATCTAACATTCATGGATGTTAGATATTTCTATGTTTGCTATCAAAAATCTCAAATTCATTCCAGACTTACGAAAGAACCATTCAGAACAGATAATCCTATTAGAACAGGGTCATGGTGTTCTGTGGGGAAATCCCAGGAGGCCTTAGATGAAGGGTCTAAGTAGCTGTGTTATGAAAGAGGACCCCCCTGAGTGCGCTTAAGTGAGAACTAACAAATGATGTGAATGCATACCATATTTCATCTAATTTATGAAGACATTGATGGTAAAATGAATTATCATTTTACAAACCATTGAAAAGTTATTAAGTTGTCAAAATCTTGCCTTATAATTTATAATTTTTATTATTACATTGAAATAACTTACTGACATTGAAAATATGCTATTATGTATTACATATATATGTGAAACAAGCCAAATTAGTTGATTAAGGTATATTTCTTGAATTTATTTACATTAAGAATCTCAGTCCTCTCAACCCCTTGATATAATAACCAATTTCTGTATTTCTACCCACACATTATCATCATCTGCATCATAAAGAACATGGGTAATATGACATTTTTTAATAAAAGTGCTCCACTATTATCTCTGATGTTTTTTCCTAGGGCAATATTCTGAAGATTTTACTCAAGATACACAAAAACATGTGTAACAACTGACAATATCAAAACTTCCTTTACTTATTATAGAAGAAAGTCCTATTTCAGAAAAATTCAAATGTAGGAAAAATATTCATCTTAGTCTTGATCAGATATTCTAAGTTCAATATCTTTGCTAGCTCATATGGCAGGTCTGTTGATTAGCAGCTGTGCCTGCATATTCATTATAGCTGGTATCTACATGGCCCATTTTGTGAAAATATATCAGAATATTTCTCAACAATAGTGCATATTCCACTCATGGCTATTTAAAATATATAAATGATATTAGAGTTATCTTGGAAATTTGACAAAGATTAAAATTTCGTTGTTTATCTGACAAAAGCCAGAAGGAATAGTGCAAATCAAGGGATATTCAAATAAATTTTGTGAATCTAATACTGGCAATCTTACTATATATGAGTAAGTGGAAGGAAAATCCTATTGGAAACTAATTAACAAACTAACAATGAAAACGAGTGTTACAAGAAAAGCAATGCAATAACACAAACTAAGATGCAAAAAGAAAGCAAAAATGTAAGAATTGCTCAATACGGTTAAAAAGATGTATAAGGAATTATTTAATATGTCTAAGTTCTAAAGAGATTTTTGAATGAGGAAAAATTAAGTTTACTTACTGAAAGTGCTTATAAATACTTGGCCAATTAATAAGAAAGGACATGTGTGGGGCTGCAGCAGTGCCTAGGCAGTTAGGGAGGTTGCCTGGCATGCATGAGTATGCAAGTTCAAACCCCAGCCCCACATAAACAACAAAGTCTTGGAGCAACAAAAGCCACATGAAGAACTAAAGAAAATTGATTCTTTCTTTTTCTCTCTCAATATCCTTTTTTCTTAAAAAAAAAAAAAAAAAAAAGAAGGAAAAAGAAAGGCCATGCATCTAATAAAGTCTATGCTGTTTATTTCATTTTCAGAATAATTCTTTTAAAAATTTTATAATAATTGATGCGGGAAAAAACTAAAGACAGATTACCTTCAGCAAGCTCAATGCTTTTTACATTACTACTTCATCCCCAGAAAATAATGGAGAAATGTTTACAGAGTTTCAAGAGAATACAACATACAAAATTAGATTTTTGTACCTTGATAATTTGCTTCATGTGTAACAGAAACATGAAGACAGTCATAGACATGCAAGAAGCTCTATATTAAAAAAATGGCAAAGCTTTATTCAACTGACAAGTTTGGAGGGGAATGTGCCAACGTGTTAACAACTGATATTTTGGGGGTGGAACAATTACAAATAATTGTCACTTCATTCTCTTTTTCATTATTATTTTAATTTGAAATTAATATGTATTACTTTTACTTTCATAACTAGGAAATAAAAATTTTTATTTTTACTAGCTTTTCATCAGGCACCTTATTGTAATGTAGAAACTAATACTACATGGTTCTAAACTTCGTATTTACTATAATGCAGAATGAACATAATCACAAGGGTTAAAATCAGTTCAAATTCAGAAGCTATTGAAATGGCACTTTATCTGTTAAAGTTCATTGAAAATAAGAGCTGCATGCCAAAATATACTGATGTGCTATTTAAGTAAAGGAATCTCATGTACGGATTATGCTGAAATATCTGCTATGTAAATTATGTAACTGTCACAAGGAAGTTTCTTCCACATCTGGAAATTACAGCAAGTATATGAACATAACCTGAGCAATTGGGTTAAATTGGGTTTCTCCTCAACTTGGAAAATAAACCAAAATGACTACATATTTTTTAACCTTTTAAAGGATATTTGCAATATGTTTAAATGTGTTAAATAATGTTTATAACCTAATTCAAATATTAATATCTTTGGTGATTTTTATCGTACACCTATGTCTTTGTAATACTATTTTTGAAAAACTGTATTAAACACTAGTAACTTATCTCCTATGTTTCACCTAGAAGTAATACGACCAGGGATTAGGGCCTCAGAGACCAATAGTATGTATTTTAAAATGTGTATCGTTGATGAAACTACTAAGTATTCTTTCTTCAACCATGTCAGATAAAATAACACTAATTTAGAAAAATAATTAACAATTTTTGAACTTAGGTGTTTAAAAACACAACTAAACAGTATAATGAAGTAGGTATAATGAAGTATCTACTTAAGGACGAGTGCCTAGAATAAGTATTTAAGAATTTTCCTCCTTCCTATTTGAATATTATCAACATTTTTCCTCCACATTTATGAAACTATATATTGTGTGATTCTTTAACATTGGAGAAGTTACAATAATCTCTCCAAGATGTAATCTCTTTGTTTTTGGTTAAACAAGTATTTATTAAGAACATGCATACAGTCAAGATATGTAAAAGGCCTCATCTTAGACTGAAGGAATTAATTAAATGGTCTCTAAACTGTGTGAGAAAAATTGCATGACGTCAGCTCTGATCATAAATTTGAATTTACCTCACTATATTAATTTTTTCCTAAAAATTATATCACAAGCTTTCTACCAGGGAAAAAGATCCCTGCAAAAATCAAAGCATGAACTAAAATCCTAGAAATAAGTGCTAAAGGCAGGGCCATAACATTATTCATTAGGTGGAATCTCAGCTTTATCTGGGAACCAGTCAAGAATGATGTCAACTGGGGTTTTCTTCTTGGAACTGAAAAAAAGTAAAGTGTACACCAAGTAATTCCTCACACTTCAAGTTAAAGCTTTTCCTAGAATTGAATCCATGAAATAATTGAAAAAAATGTTTTGAATGAAGAATCAAGAATTATTTATTTTTGAGATCTTATTAAGTTTTGTTTTTTTAAATTTTTGGCATAAAGCCTAAGAGAATATTTCTTTTTGGAACATCCAAATATCTAAATCAATATATTAAGCATACTCTTTGTCTTATTTTCAATATATAGTTTGAAATTAACATGTGTGTTTTAGACCTTTCTCTTGAAAAATAATCCATTCAAGGTGTTTCTGATCAAAAACCATCTCTGAAAAATTATCAGTTGGTTATTTCTACAACAGCAAGTTTTTGGTTTGTTATGGCATCTGTCATTTATAATTGCAACAATTTTAGTCTTCTCCAACAAGCACATCCAGCCACTTGGTATTAAGAGAGTTATCACATTCAGGTAATTAGGAGGATTGATCCCCAGCAAGACTGAATGGGTCGCCATTTGGCCAGTAGACAATGATTTATCAATATTGTTCATCCATAACTCTTTTGACTTCTAATAAACACAGAGATACCTGTTGTAATTAAATAGTTGCTAGTAAATTCTTCAAAGTACAAAACCATATTGACTTTTTTTTAAGAATCTCTCTCCAGCACTAGTCTCTTGGGTTTGAGAGATTTCTATCTAGCCTTCTACAGAAACTTATTTGTACCTATGATGCACTGGAATGATTTAATATATATTCAAATTCTGTTTTATAGAAATGTACTCTTTGGAAAACAAACAAACAAACATGTATGCCAGATCTTTTGGCCAAAAAAAAAAGAAACATAAATTAAGGTATTATCAAATTCAAATTCATGATACTGAATTGAAAGTAAGGGTAAAAATTTTAAAGTTACTAATTATGGTAATTTTATGAAAATTCATAGCCATTATATGCCAGGTAAAAAGTGCAAATATTTTATTTTTGCTTATTTTTGGAGAGATGTATGCTCATGTTGTCTGGAGGGCAGTAGGGTGGTGGGAATGCTCACTCCTAAGAAACTGCTCAATTCACAGGAAGGACGTTCTTTATCTGCCCCTTCTACTCAGCAGGATGCATATCGCACTGCCTCCTTTTCTAGGAAACTTCCCTGGACCAAAATAAAATAAATTTATAATTAAAACAATTGTGCTTTTTTCTTTCATCTTTTTACATATTGGATTTAAAGGATACCCTTGATCTTGATCTTGTCTCCTTAAACGATCAACAAAATTGTTGGCCAGCTTTTTTATTTTATTTTATTTTTTAAAGCTTTAGTTTTACTCACTGTGGCTTTGGTTTTTCAAACCATTCCCTATGGCTCTAGAATTGGTGTGGATATAATTTTTCAGAATTCACAGAGCTATTAACAACAAAAGCATGAATCAGAGTAAGTAGTTTCCTTAGGAATCAAGTTTTCAAGAAGCTTTTGTGTGTGATAAGTAACCAGCTCTCAGTCACTTTTTTTCTTTGGTGGAGGCTATCTTTCATTTTTATTCTTTCTACTAAGCCTGATAGAGATCTTTCAACATCCCATGTAAGTTATTTTCTCATAATTTAGATACTATTTTGAAAAAATACCAATTTGGAAAAATAATAATTTTATTGTTACCTTTTTTATTTCTTTCTCTGCCCTGTCTCACTTAGACTACGGATAAGAAGAAAGACAAATCCCCATACTATCACCAAGATTCAATCTTCCTTAGAGTGATTTCACAGATTGGATCCCCCATTTGCTAAGTGTTTTGTTCAGGTCATTGAGAGGCTATCTATACCTATATTGACATCTATGTTGCTATGCCATGAATCATATGCTTCCATAATACATATAGCTGGAACGTTCATTAATGGTGCAGAAAAGTCAATAATCCTTACATGTGAAAAGAACTGTCTCTACCAAAGAATGAATAGGTTCTTTCATCTCTAATGTCCCATGAGTCTTTGTTCAAAGTACAGAATTAGGAAATTCAAAAATTAGAATTATACTTGCAACTTTTTGTTAAGAAAAATTATTTGATTAAAAAAAAAAAACTCTTAAACAACCAAAAAAAAAAGTATTTACTACTTGCACTGAGTATTCAACAAAATGACATCAATAGCAATGGTGGTCAGGCCTCTCAGTCTCCCTGAAGCTATGGCACAGCCCTGAATGTGCTAATAACCCTCATCCCTAGGAAATCTCTGCTCACCCAAACCATGTCCTAATTGCCACCCAGCACTAGTGTGAGTAGAGGACTTTCTTTAAGCAGACATTTGAACTTCCTGCCATCTGGGGTTACAAATTAATAACTTTTCCACTTGTGTGGAAGTCACTCTCTTTCTTTCTTCTTTCTTTTTTTCTCCCTTTCCCTATGCCACTTTCCTAAGGAATGACCTCCAGTACCCATATAGCCATCTACCATGTTTTCAGACATTATATTTGTATTATATAAGCAATAATGCTAACAAGATCAATTTGGTCTTCCTTCTTATCATCTTCAAATTATTTTATCCAATGAGTTATTTGCTGTTATCAGGCACAATTTTGGGGTCTCATGCCAAGAACACACGGATAAGTCAAGCACAGTACTTGCCTGGCATGATGTTATTGGATGCTGGCTTGCCAAATGATTGTAATATGATAAGATGAGCACTTGCACACATGGGGATAACCATTTAAAAGTAGAAACTGATGCTTATTCACTGTCATATCCTTTTCATGGTTTCCTAAAACTGTCATAATAATTTAACACAAATTTGGTGACTTAAGATGACAGAATCTTTCTTCTCTGACAGTTTTGGAGGCCGGCAGTCTAAAATCAAGATGCTGACAGTGCCATACTCTTGAAGGCTCTAAGGTGGAATCATTCCTTGCTTCTTCCATCTTCAAGTGACCCAGTCATTCCTTGACTTGTAGCAGCATAATTAGATCTGCTTCTTTTTCATATGAACATTCTCTCTCTCTCCCTCTGTGTGTGGTATTTATCTTAACCAACTACATTATAAAGACCCTATTTCCAAATGAAGTCACATTCTTAGTCCACATAGACATGAATTTGGTGGAATACTTTACACAACTACTATTACAATATTTCTTACAATTCATGTACAGTAGAGAGCACATGCGCACAGCAATGTTTAATATTTAATAAATATTTGTTCAATAAATTAATGGATTTCTCAAGGAATAAAATTAATAATGGCATCAAGGGATCACATTTTAAAACCACTGACTCTAGTAAGAATTCAGTTGAAAAGACTTTCAGAAGGATATGACTTCCAAGCTAATGTCTTTGAGTCTCATTTGAGGTAAAGAGAGAAAAAAAGAAACGAGGACAAAAGAATAGAGTTCATCTGGCTGAGTACACAGCGTGAACAAAGGGTCCACAGAAGAGCAAACTCAGAGAATTCGAAGAACTGTAGCCAGGTTAGTGTCCTGGAGCATGCTCTGACCAAGTGGATGGGCAAGGCTCTGTCACAACTCACAGTAGCTTGGCCTGGCCCCTAGTTCTTGCACCATCTGCCAAACTCTTTCTTGATGCCATGACATGTTCCAGCAGTTCTAAGCTCGGCAGAGAAGATGGTTTCACACCACATATCACTGGTGTGATTCTGGTGTGCCACAGAAGCTCACATCTTCCCCATCTTCTTCACCTCTTCTTTCTATTCATCACCCTCCTTCTTTTCTTCCATCTCTTTATTTTCCTTCCCTGCTTTAGCTTCCGTCTTTTCCTTCGAATGTAGACCCTTCAGTCAAGTAGGCTGATGCACCTCAGACATTCCTAGCCAGAGCACCCACACAAAGCAAAAGTTCTCTCCACATTTGCTATTTTCTGAGTCACATATCTATTCGCAAAGAGAATCAACTCTGGGAACATATAAATGAAGTTATTTCTACTTCAGTGAAAATGGTACACTTTGAAGATCTCATGTGTTCATTGATTCTTGTGTGACAACATGTTAGTTTATTATAGATATAGTCATATAAGACCTATTTAAATGTGGTTCTGATGAGATGGAAATTATATGTATGGAGCAAGTCTGGAAGGATATGTCCCTGGGGGACAATCATAAAAATGTTGGTTTGCTGTTTATCTGAACCCTTAAAATATGCTATCTAGAAAACCTCTTTAGGTAGAAGGAACTCTTTAGAAGCTCTTAGCTTAGTGAAGCCAGTGCCTGATATGATTTAAAAAATAATTTGGTATTATTGTAGAACTATATCAAATGTGTAGGCTAGTTCATCACCCTCTTCCCTGCTAGCTGCAAGGTTACCAGGTGGTTGAGATCCTGCAACCCCAACCCATGTGGCGCCATTCCATATATATTGCTACATTCCATATATTCATCTCTCAGGTCTCACTAGAGTGAATGAGAACTATCAAATATGTCATCCTAGAACTCTCATGGACATGGGAGATCAAAGGTCAGAAGAACATACAAACTCTATAATACACTAGACAGTGTGAGACTATGAAATCAAGTCCTTATCCTGGAGCTGTGGAATAGCAACCCAGGCACTCTAGAGGACTGTGGCTAACTGGAGGGGAGGCTATGGCCACATCGCCTGCCATGTAGTGTGCAGCAAGCCAGCGCTGAGGCCATGGTGACCTGTCACCATAGTGGCAAAGCCCAGCCCAGGCCCATTCAAATATCTGCTATACACAGTGCTGTAGCTGGAATCCTGAGCATCCATGATCCACTGACCTCAAACTCCCACTTCCCCACTACAGGTGAGAAAATGGAAGTGGGGAAGACCTGAATGGAAAGTCAGACTCAAGGGTTAATCAATAGCATTGGTACTTTTTAAAACCCTGATTAGCATAAGTTTGGACCAATAGCATTGACACAAGTCTGTATAAACCCCTAGAAAACCACACTCAAATGGAAACCTGCTATCAGGTCCCCTTGTGACTCTCCAATAGTTCTTTTTCTGTTCTTCACATTTAAATAAATCCTTCTTTCATTCTTGTCTTCCATTGTCCTGTTAATTCTAGTTTTCAGATTTGCATGATAAGAACCTGGGAAGAAGATGATGAGTTGCCAGAGTCTATTGCAACACTGGAGGGCATAGCCCGCATTAAGAGTCACAACACAGAGCTGCAACACACCACTCAGTGGTAGTAGAGGGGAACTGGACTTGCCAGCTGCAACCCTTGGAGCTGATACCAGTAAGCATTCCCTGCTGTGATTAGCTGTGGACACTAAATTGGTCTTTCTCCACTGCAGAGGCTTTCAACTTACGTAGACTCCACCTACTAACAGATGTGATGTGTGCTTCACCCCAAGCTTCCGTTTAAATTCTGGTTTCAGACCCGGAGCAGCTCTGTAAGGTCTACAGACCCCTTGTTTCGGCATACTGTGTAAGAACACAAGCGTAGCAGAACTGGGAGATGGAGCGAGTTGGGGAATCAGAAGCAGATAGCCTGTCTAAACACAGAGCTATTTCTTTATTTACTCTACTTTCTTGCCACTCTTTCTCTCAGGCCATTGGTTCTATTGAAAGCACTAAATGATATGTTTACTATGTCTGCTCCTGAGCGAGTCCCTAAGTATATAAGTCTCCCATCAAGCTGCATCCCCAGGTCCGCCTTGTGGGATCCTTTACAGGAGACCACATTCCTTCTGCTCATCCATTTGTCAGAACACATAAATTAAAGCTAGTTATGAACCTTCTGCCAGGCACTAAATCCTTTCCATACGTCATTAGGAAAACTAAGTGTAATAAGCTATTATCACCATTCTAAAAATAAGATTTGAAACTTTATATGGCTAGTAAGGCAGAGATGCCAGCATGGTACATCTGACTCCAAAGCCTTGAATTTTGTATGTTATCTACATTCAAATGTATTTGGCTATTCTGTTAAATTCTCTGTGACCACAAAGTTCTAAACCTTGGGTCAATAATTGAACAAGATTTTAGAGAAAAAAGCAAGCAGTCAGAAGGCCCAAGATATGGGGTTGGGGATTTAGCTCAGTGGTAGAGCGCTTGCCTATCACGTGCAAGGCCCCAAGTTCGATCCTCAGCCCTGAAAAAAAAAGAAAAAAAAAAAAGAAGGCCCAAGATATTCTTCATTTTAAATTATTTATTTATTTATTTATTTACTTTTGTACTTATGGGGATTGAACCCAGGGTCTAGTGCATACCAAGCAAAATGCTACTGATGAGCTACATCTGCAACCCGATTCTTGATTTTTAAAACAGCTTTGCAAAAATCTCAATAGACTAACCTCTAAGTGCAGCTTCCTTCACTTATTTGGGAATGAGGTCAATTCTCAATTGCTAAGAATAATTAGGATAATCTTAAAGGCAGATCATGAACAAAATAATCAACAGAGTAGATGCATCTGTTTTAATTACATGATATTTTTACAAGTAGAAAAGAGAATTTGCATTATCTAAAAGTTTTACTTTAAAAATTAATACAGTAATTTCAGAGTAGCATTTTTTAAATCTGGGAAGTAAAGAGACAAAAAATTTAAGCTAAATTTTTTATTCTACTCGTCTTTATTTCCTTGTCTCACATGCTGAAAAATAAACCCTCTAAATAATTAAGTGTTGATTATTAAAGTCTACACCATCAGTCTACTCCAAGAAGTATGGTGAGGTATAATGAGATGATTTATGAAAAACACAGTGAATTAATTAGCAAGAAGAATATATTGTATGTTTTCTCATTATTATTAATTAAAGACTATGAACAGAAATGTATTGATGGAAAAATAAGAAGTCAGAGTACAACAGCAACTAAGTTCTTCCAGTTATCTCTCCTCACAGATACATCAAGCTCAGCAGCTATTTATGCATCAAACTATCAGCACAACCGCTAAATAAATAAGTTTGTTGTATTCAAAGCTGATTTTTTTATGCTTCATGGTAACCACATAGATAAAATCTGTAATATACAAACAAAAATATTAAGAAAGGAGTCAAAAATACTGTTGGAGTAATTCACTTCACTACCAAGAAAGACTGTAAGTAAAAGAGAAAGAAACTAATGAACTACAACAAAACTAGAAAAGAAGTTACATAAAGGCTATAGTTAGAACTCATTATCAGCCATTTTTTTTGAATATGAATGGTTATGGTTTGGATCTAAAATGTTCCCCAAAGTTTCAAGTGTTGAAGTCTTAGTCCCCAATGCAGCAATGTTAAGAGACGGGACTTTGGGGGAAGTCACTGGATCATGAGAGCTCTCACCTCATCACTGAATTAATTCACTGATGGATTAAAAATCTGATGATATCAGTGGGAGGTGGTGAAAACTTTAGGAGGTGAGGCCTAGTTTGAGAAAGTAGGTCCCTAGGGCTTGCCTGGATGAGTATTTCTTTTTCCCAGTCTCTCTCCATCCCCTCTCTCCCTCTCTCTGTCTCTTCCTGGTCACCATGAGGTGAGCAGTTCTGTTCTTCTACACCCTCTCCATTATAATACTCTGCCTCACAACCAGTCCATAGGGAGAAGCCAGGCCACAAAGAACTGAAACCTTGTAAACCATGGACTAAAATAAATCTTTCCTTTTATAAGCTATTTCCTCAGGTACTTTTTTCACAGTGATGCAAAACTGAATGATATAGAAAATGGATTAAATGCTCCAATGAAATGACATACATAGAGTGACTGAATGAATTAAAACCAAAACAAAATAAAACCCAACTCTATATTCCTTATAAAAAATTTGCTTCATCTCTAAGGACAGAAAATAATTCAAAATGAAGGAGCAAGATATTCCATTGAAAAAGGTAACAAAAGAAAACAAGAATAACCATACTAATATCAGATACAATAGACTTTACATCAAAGCCAATAAAAGCAAACAAGATCACTATATGTAGTAAAGGGGTCATTCAGAAAGAGAAAATAAAAATTTTAAATATTTATGCACCAGCATGTATTAATAGACCTAAATGGGGAGGAAGACTACAATACAGTAATAGTTGGGAAGTTTAACACCACAGTTTAAGGAATGAACAGATCATCCAGGAAGAAAATCAGCACAGAAATATAAGAGTTTAATTGATCCCCACACCAAACAGACCTAACAGATTTCTACAGAACATTTCATCCAACAACTGCCAAATACCTATTTTTATCATCAGCACATAGAATATTCTCCAGTATAGATTCATGTGATAGGTCGCAAAATAAGTCTCAACAAATCCTTAGAGATTGAAATAATTTGGAGTAGCTTTTCTGACCACAATGCAATACAGCTAGAAATCAATAAGAAGAAACATTTTGAAAACTATACAACCACATGGAAATTAAACAACTTGTGTGTGTGTGCACACACATATGTAAGTGGAGGATTGAACCCAGGGCCTTATGCATGCTAAGCAAGGACTCTAACACTTAGCTAAGTCCCCAGCCCTAACAACTGACTTTTGAAAACAATCGATGGATTAAGTTAAAAATGAAGAAGGAAATTAAAAATTTTCTTGAAATAAATGGAGATGCAATATACCAAAGCCTATGGGATATAGTAAAAGTAGCACTAAGGCGGAATCTTGTAGCAATCAATGATAATGTTCATAGAGTAGAAAAATCGCAGCTAAACAATATGTTATTGCATCTCAAGTAACTAGAAAAACAACAAAGAACTAAATCTGAAATTAGTAGAAAGAAAAATATGATAAAGAGTATAAGGATGGAGCCGTGGCTCGGTGGTAGAGCACTTGTGTGGTATGCATAAGGACCTGGGTTTGAGCCCTAGCACCATATACATAACTAAAAGGAGGAAAAACAAAAATCAAATGAAAAAATAAAATTAATTTTCTCTTTCTTTCTTTCTCTCTCTCTCTCTCTCTCTCTCTCGGTTTTAAAAAGATTAGAACAGAAATAAATGAACTGGAGACAAAAAGAAATAATGTAAAAAAATCAGTGAAACAAAGAGATGGCTCATTAAAAAGATAAATTAAATAGACAAAATATTATCTTGACTAAGAAAAGGTAAAATGCCATAAATAAATAAAATCAGATATCAAAAGGGAAGCATTACATCTGATATCACAGAAATGTAAAATCTTTAGAAATTGTTATGACAACCACATACCTCAAATTGATAACCTAAAAAGCAATGAACAAATTCCTAGATACTTATACCTTACCAAGACAGAATTATGAAGAAATAGAATATATGAACAGACCATCAGTAATCAATAAGATAAAATTAGTAATAAAATCCTCCCACCCAAGAAAAGTCCAAATTAATTGAAGATTAAATTAAAAATTAAATATTAATTCAAAGAACAGATTAACTAGAATTAATTCACAGATGAATTCTACCAAGCATTTAAAGAACTAATAACAATTCTCCAAAATTTAGAAAAGGTAGTAATTCTTCCAAACACATTCTGTGATGCCAGATTACCCTTATACCAAAAATCAGAAAAAAAGTCATGACAACAATAAAAAGAAATGACAGGCCAATGTCCTTGATGAACATAGATGCAAAAATTCTCAACAAAATACTAGCAAACGGAATCTCCTATCACAAACATTAAGACTAGTCACCCAGATCAAGTGAGGTTCATTTCAGCGATAAAAGGATGGTGCAATATGTGCAAACCAATAAACAAGATACACCATATCAACAGAACGGAGGGCAAAAACCATTTGGTCATCTTAGTATATTCAGAAGAGGCATTTGGTAAAGTCAATATTCCTTCATGACAAAATTGCTGAATGAATTGGGCATAGAAGAAATATATCTCAACATAATAAAGGCCACCTAATTAAGACAACACTTAACATACTGAATAACAAAATGCTGAGAGCTTTCTAAGATCTTGATATACAAGGAAGGACACTTTCATCACTTTTGTTCAACATGGTACTAGAGGTCCTAGTCACAGCAATTAAGCAAGAGAAAGAAATAAAAGGTGGCCAAATTGGAAAAAAAATTAAAGTAGAATTGTCACTGTTTGCAGATAACATAGTCTTATATGAAGAACACCCTTAAAACTCCATCATTAGAACTGATAATTACTACAAAAAACAACAAACAAAAATCAGTAGCCTTGCCATGTACAAATCACAAATTATATGAAATAGAAATCAAGAAAGTATTCCCATTTACAGTAGCTAGCTACCAAAAAAAGTAATAAACTTGAACTGAATAAATGATCTCAATGAAAGTGACAAAACATTGATGAAAAAAATTGAAGTGGACACAAAAATGTGGAAGGATATCCCATGTCCTTAGATTAGAATAATCAATATAGTTAAAATACCCATACTACCCAAAGTGATTTTCAAATTCAATTCAGCACCTATAAAAATACCAATGCCATTCTACAAAGAACTAGAAAAAAATTCTGTAATTTATGCAGAACCACAAAACATCCACAAATAGCCAAAGTCATTTTGAACAATAAAAACAAAAAAGCATTATGCTACTTGACTTAAAAATATACTACAAAACTATAATAATCAAAACAGTATGGCATTGACATTAAAAACAGGCCTACAGTCAATGGAACAGAATAGAGAGCCTGGACCTAAATCCATGCATCTATATCCACCTGATTTTGGACAAAGGTGCTAAGAACATGCATCAGAGACTGTTGCTTTAATAAATGATGTTGGGAAAACTATATAACCGCATGCATGTGGTTATGCATGAAGCTAGGCATCTAGTGTTTTATTCAGCTTCTTCACCACTGTCACCATAAGACCTGACAAGAATTATTAGATGAGTAAAGTTTATTAGGGGACTTACAATTTCAGAGGTCTCAGTCCATAGATAATAAAGTCCATTGCTCTGGGCCTATAGAGAGGCAGCATATATGGTGGAAGGGTGTGGCAGAGGAAAGTTGTTCAGAACATGGCATCAGCAAACAGAGAAAGAGAGCCCCACTCACCAAGAACAAAGGTACCCCAAAGGCACACCTCCCAATGACCCACCTCCCACAGCCACATCCTACCTGCCTATAGTTACCACCCACTTAATCCCTATCAGTGGATTAATACACTGATTATGTTAAAGCTCTCATTACCCAATCATATCACCTTGAAACTTTCATGCATTGTTTCACATATGAGCTTTTGGGAGACACATAATACCTAAATAACACCCACATTTTGCTAGTTACAAATACCAAGTCAAAATAAATTAAAACTACTATTTGAAACCTGAAACCATGAAAATACTAGAAGAAAACAGAGGAAATGCTTCAGGATGTTGGAATGACCAAGGATTTTTTTTTTCAACAAGCCCACAAACATAAAAAATGAAAGCAAAAATAGACAAATTGTATTGCATTTTACAAGTTTCTTCACAATAAAGGTAACAGGGAACAGACATAACCTACAGGATGGGACAATAGATTAAATAGACAATTCTGGAAAGAAGATGTACAAAAGACCAATAGAAAATTGTATGCACAAAACCACCAATCATCAGGGAAACACAAATCAAAACGATAACAAGATATCACCACAGTGGAGAAAGAATGTCTAATATCAAAAAGACTAAAGAAAACAAGTGCTAATAAGAATATTGAGGGGCAGGAGCGGTGGCTCAGAGGTTAAGGTGCTTGCCTGGCATGCTCAAGGACACAGGTTCTAAACCCCAGCACCCACGCACATAACTAAGTGTCAGAGCAACGAAAGACATGTGTAAAGCTCAATAAAAATTGATTTTCTCTCTTTCTCTCTCAATGTCCTTCTCTCTTTAAAAAAAAAATACTGAGTAAAGGGCACCTTGCCCACTGTAGGTTGGAATATAAATAAACACTATGAAAAAAAAAAACACAAAGGAGGTGCCTCAAAAATTTGAAAACACAAGTGCCATATGATCCAGGATAGATCCAAAGGAAATTAAACCAATAAATCAGAGATGTCTGCACTTCCACGTTCATTACCCCACTCTTCACAATAGCCAAAAGTGGGAGCAACTTAAGTGTCCATTAGCTGATTTGTGAATAAAGATAATGTGCTACATATACACAATGTAACACTATTCAGACATTAAAAAGTGAAACCTGTCATTTGTGAATATAGATCAATCTATATCATTATGTTAAGTAAAATGTCAGACACAAAAGTCAAGTACTGCGTGTTCTCACTCATATGAGGAATTTGAAAAAAATTGATCTCATAGTAGAATAGTAGTTAGCAGAGGCTGGGGAGAGCAGTGGAGAGAGCATATGAAAAACCAATTCACGGGTACTGAGTTACAAATAAGCCGCTCGGGAGTACTATTGCACAGTGTGGTTCCTAGAGATAAAAATGATGTGCTATACATTTCAGAAAGTTAGAAGAAAGGACTTTAAAATGATAGTTTGAGAGGATAAATATGTTCAAGCTGATCTAAACAGTGTGTAACATATTGTGCCCCATTGATATATGTACAACATTTTTGTTTTCATATATCAGATAAATTTTTCAAAAATTAATGAAAAATATAATAGGATCACTTCCCAATATACCACTTTTAACATCAAAGATCAGAGATATAACATACAGAAATGAAAAATATAATATTTCATTCTCTAGGCAATTAAGGATAGTTGATTTGCTCATTTCTCAATACAGCACAAAATCATCTGGAAACCAAGCAATTCCCTTAACATTTATTTTTAAATAATGAAGCAGAACATTTTAAGTCCTCTTTAAAAAATGGTCTAGCTTTCAGGACCATCATTTTAACATTTGTAAATTGGTACATCAAATGTGAACCTGTATCTCCTCCGTTGGTTTGTCTATTAGGCTTAGAGTTGTGTTCTGACAAAACTAAAGATGTAAATATTGTCCTCTTTGAAAGGCTTGTCTCAATAACATGTTAATTTTTCGTAGTAACTAGTATTTCTAACTGTAATGTAAAATTAGCTTTCTGCTGAGCTACTAAATGAAAGGTCTGTTCATCTTTGTTGACCTATACAATCCTTTAACCCTTGTTTGCAACAGCAATGGTGACTTTTATTTGTTTTTTTCAGCGTGCACTATTGGAAAAGGTTCAGTTACATACAGACTTGGATCCAAACCTTTGCCCAACACAATGGTCTTGAACAATTACTCTCCTTTGTTGTGATGATAATGCCTGCTACGTCAAAAGACTACTTAGCATTCCAAGTGAAGTAACAAATTTAAAGCGCTCAACAAGTACCTGGCACTTAGTAGACTTTTATCAAATGTGATTCTTCTTTGCTTTCCTTATCTAGGCTGCCCCTGTCTCTCTGTGCAAAAAGGCCCTGTAGTCAGGAACTTGGTATCCTTTCCAGTTTTTCCTTTTTTTTTTTACCCTTTGCTGCTTCTCAGAATATGAAATGAGTCTTGGTCTGCTCAAGGTTTTTCATCTTCTCAATGATAAGAAATTACTTTTCATTAAGACTGTATTTTATGTGCCATTTTCCAATAATGTGCGAGGTTAACATTTTCTACTTCTATCATTACAAGATTTGTGATCCACTCAAGTCCATTTATTTGCCTTAGCCTCTCCGACATTTCCTCAATCTTCCCTTCCACCCAGTTAGTGAGGATTGATAGCACCTCCTGTGTGGGGGCTCTCAGGCCCTCTCTGATCACACAGCTTTCTTAGGAAGCACTCTGTCTTTTTGACCAGAAGAATTTTGATATTTGGGTGAGTAGTCCAGCCAGGAAATAAAAAATCACCCTTTACTCACTTTTGAAGAAGTATATTTTATGGACGTTTTTCATGGGGTTTTTTGTTTTTGTTTTTAAGCTTTTCAGATATTCTGTTTTATACATAGGGATATTATTTTCCAGATCTGATGTAAGTAGGAGAAGGGAGAATATGAGGCAATGTATTGCGAACTTTAAGAGTCTGTTGCTTACTTGCTATTTTGTTTTAAGGTTTCAAAGATCTGTACATGATTACTCTATTTTAAATTCATTCTTCAGCATTCATTTACTATTCTAGATCCTCAGCTCTTGTACTTAGGTAAGAGCATGACAATGAACATCCAAAGTCCATATGAGATCCACCAGTGGCCTACAACAGATGTTGGAAAGCTGTAATCCGTAGGTCAAATCCAACCCATTGCTTGTTCTGCAAAGAAAAACCTTTTATTGGCACACAGTCCCATTCATTTATAGATAGTGCATAGTTGCTCTTGTGCCACAATGGAAATATTGTAAAGACTGCAAAACCTAAAACATTTATTACCTTGAACTTAAAGAAAAGTTTGCCAACCCCTAGTCTGCATAATGAGACGGAGAGTGTTTCCTTACAGAGATACAGGATGCCTGGATCTATTTTTGAATGGCCTCCTGGATATAGTTGGCACCATGGATATCATGCTCTGGGGTGTAATAGTGTTGATAGATTCTGGTGTGTAACCAAGTCTTGACCTTTCCAAACAGTTATGCATAGTGGGCAATAAGTAAGAATGGCTTTTCTTCTATTTCTTACAAGGAAGCTTTGTATTGAAAACATGGTGTAAATCCTGGTGATAAGGTAAGAATTTAAGATGGAGATGGTTCTTTTAGTGCCTAACATCAACTAAGCCTTTTTTTTTTTTTTTGGCAAGGTCTAGTCTAATGTATCTTATATTTCCTTGCATTTATTTAATCAGTCTTCAGATAGCCACTCGACACAGCTTTCTGATACTGCTGGAGTTTAAATTCAATAAACCATTTTTTTCTCTCCTCCGTTGTACATCAGCTGTTGCTTTCCTAAAACCCTTACTCCTTTTTGCCTGTTTCCTGTTCCCTTTTTTACATCTGTTTTCTGACATCATTTTCATCATTCACACATTAAATAGATCTCCACTTTATTACATTATAGTACTTGCTCTTAGAATTCAAAAGTCTCCACTATCTTCATTTTTGTCCCAAAACAACATATGTAAATAATAAATACATAAATAAGCTGTTACAAAAAAAATCTGATTTTCAAGTTTTCCCTTTTGTAAAATGAATGAGCTTAAAAAAATTAAAATGCTGGAATTGTTGGTTTACTTTTAAGTCAAACACATTTCTCTGCTTTTGATTTTAATTTGTAAAATAAACTCTGATAAACTTGGGGACATTATTTAGATGTTCAGATTCAAAATTTTAGCTGATTGATAAAATCTTAAATAAATGAGGTACTTTAAGTCAGTCCCTAAATACAAAATCTAATAGAAAAGAAGGGGAGAAAAATAGTCTTTTAACAAAACATATTCGCTTTTGTTTTCCCCTAGTAAAAAGATGAATGAGCCAATAGAGAGTGAATGTCCTTATTCCCCATGCTGGATGAAAACTACAGTCACGTTCTAGCTGAATCCTCCACCCCAGGAAATGCACCTGAGCCATTTCTAATCTCTTTGATAAATGCTGCTGCAGTTCTAGTTTCAGAATCAATTGGAGAAAAATTTGAAGTGGGGCTTCTCCCCAAGTAGTGGCAGGTCTGTTCTAAACAGGCATACATAGTAAATCAGAGTTTTCACATTTCATTGCCTGGAACTAACTCAAACTGTCAGTATGTGGCCAGGTGTAAATGGTGCAATGAAGATGGAGGATAGTAAACAGCCTCAGCTTCGGGGTTAGATACTACAAAACAACCTGACGATCAAGCTCCTTGGGAAGTAAGCAAATAAGTCAAAAGCTAATGCCAATATTAAGAAAATTATGATACCAACTATACAGGATGTAATATTAAATAGGGCCAAATAGTCATTAGGTTGCATAAAGAATAATTGTAGAGGGAATCTCATTTATTAATTGGATAAAAATAGTTGCTTGGTATGTATGAGCAACCAAGGTTTAAATTTAGATTTAAAATTAATGATGTGTCAGCCTGAGGGATGGTAGTTTCTCAAATGTAGACACTTTCCAGGAAAAGTCTCCAAAGGCACAAGGACTTCAGTCTTAAGCTCATCCTAATAAGACGAAATCTGAAAATCTTCTTCTTATATACTTCAACAATGAAACAAAATCTAAATTTGTGTTGAGAATCAAAGGAGACAATATGCAAATTCAGAAATTTCAAAATCTGAAATATTTTGAGTTCCTATATGATGCCACAGTTGGAAAATTCCACACTTACACCTGACCACAGATAGTGGGTTGCAGTCAAAACACAGGCTCACTAAAAATATTATATGCCATCTGTGGAAGCTAGAACACATGGGGAGGCAGTAGGTTAAAGGACTAACCTAACAATGACTTCAAATTGTATGGTTCTCAGTGTAATAGGGGGATGGCTCCCCAGGATACTTAGAGGCATAGGGAGGGGGAAGGGGCGGGGGAGGGTATTTGAAGAACTCCTAGGAGACTGGAGAGTGGGAATATAGGTGAACCATCTCAGAAACAGATGTCATTCCTCCATGAGATACCCATTTAATGCAAGAGGTCTTCTGGGGGAAATTGCAAAAGTTGAAACCAAGGTGGTCATCCATGTTTTGGCATTACCCCTGGATAACTATGTATATATATATATATTGGTCATTGATGGTTTGATAATGTTTCCCTCTCATTTGTATCTCTATATACTCTTAATAAAAAAAATATATTGTATGCAATTATAATATATTTATAAATTATATAAAATTAACATTACGTTATAATCACATTATATTGTATAAAATTAGCCCTTCAGGCTGTGTATGAAGTACATATAAATCATCAATAAATTTTGTGTTTACATTTGGATTCTATCTCCAAAATATTTCATCATGCATATTCAAATATTCCAAAATTAAAAAAAATCAAAATCCAAAACACTTCTGATACCAAGCATTTCTGACACTGTACACACAACCTGCATTACCAGTGGGTTGGTCCTTAATCATAATTTGTCACTGCGCTGTTCTTGTTGAATGCTACAATCAATTATGGACAATATCCCCCATTGAATTGGTTGAGCTCCTCCTTTCCACAATCGGTTTTCGTTTTTCTAGGAACTGTACCTCTTCATCTCATCTACATAGCCCCTTATTTCACCTTTGTAAAGTATTTCCTGCTAACTGAAAAGCCAAACATCTGTCTTTCTGCTTCATCTATCTTTTCTGATTTCTATTCCAGGTTTTTTTCAGAACACACTTCAGCTTGGATTCAGGAGTTTATATGCGATTCTAACTTACATTTGCTCCTTATTCAGGTATTTTAAAGCAAAGTAAATAATCCCAGAATTTTATTTGAAGATGCTTCAAAATATATTTCTAATGCCTCTCTAAAATCACACAGGTGAAATGCAATTCTTACACTTTAAAATAAAAGTAATCACTTAACTAGTCCACATTATATTTGCTTCATTGTCTCATGAATTTAGTAGTATGTTTGGTTTGTTGAATCAGGACCTGAAGCTCACTTGTAAAGCCCATACTCTATTGGTGATTATATTGGATATTCCTGAACTTGTATCTTGTAATTTTTATTGTAATATTTATTTATTGTAATATTCATTTATCTTGTAATTTTTACTTGCCATCTGTTTGCATCCTTTCCTTAAAATCTCTGAATTTTTAAATGCTGTTCATAAAATATTCTTAAATTTGTTCTATTTTCCAAGTTCTTGAAATATCCACTCTTCCCTTGCTAAGGCTGTCACGTAGAATGTTCCCCAAAGACTCAAGTGTTAAAGATTTGGGCCCCAGCTCTTGCTACTTGGAAAATATAGAAACTTTAACGAGTGGCTCTTTGGATTACTGGATGCATATCTTTGAGGAATCAGTTGACCTAACCCTTCCCTTTGTCTCTCTTTTGCTCCCCCTCCAGGAGGGGAACAGTTTTGCTGGGCTCTGAAGCCTTGATGTGCTGCCTTGCCAAAAATAACAGAACCATTTTTTCATGGACTGAAAGTTATAAAGCTGTAAACCAAAACAAATCTTTCTACTTATAAAAAAAAAGTAAATAAAATTTAAAAATAAAAATATCAAATATTGTGTGAATATAAAATCTTCTAAATAACTATTGGTCCTATGGTCACTCATTTTTTAAATAAATAAAACTTTTATTTTTGTTATAACCAATACTAAGGTCTCCACAAACTGGTGCAGGATCCACTTTTAAGCTCTTCCTTAGGACAAGGTTTCCAAGTTCACCTGGGGGGAAGAATGCACACACTCTTCTCTCATGTGCATAGTGCTGAGTTTTTTCAACCAAAGAGACAAATTTATAGCTATGAGACTTGAATCTGTCTAACCCAAGTTTTTCACTTCAGAAATAGAGAAATTAAGGCCAGATGATGTTTAATGATTTACTGAGTAGGTAACATGGTATCTTCTAAACTTGGGGATTGAATTCAGAGAGATATAAGTTTGAATTCTAACTCCACAAATTCAATTTTATCAATTTCTCAATTCCTCAGTTTGTTCTTCTGTATGTAGAAAACCAAGAATAATATAAAATACTCTTTTTATTGTTTTTTTTTTTCTACTGGAAATTTTACTTTTTTTTTTTTTTTTTGTAGTCCTGGGATCACTCATTCATAACATGAGCCTTATAACTTCTGTTTGTACCAGAAGTGGAGCTAGTTATTAGATTAAAAAGGTTTAAATTCTTGGCTTTTTAATTGGGAAGGCAAAGTCTAAGTTTTAAACTGAAAGGAACTGAAAGCAGATACAGTTGGCAGGGTAAGTGTTTCCTGGTTCTTCTCCAGCACTTCCCCCTCCTAAATCCTTCCCATTAAAGGCCACTTGAGCTGAGGAGTGAACAGAAAATTGGACAGTAAGCGACTCAGCCTGCAAGTCTGTCTGTTTCATGATTCTGTCATATCCCTATCTTAGAGAGGGTGGGAAGTAAAAACAAAAATATTTTTGTAATGTTTTAAGGATCAGACATTTGAAATACTCCGTCCTCTCTTACCTGAAGTGGTCAACAAACATGCTGGAGTTGCTTTAGCTATACTGGTGATAGGACATGACATAGGGCGGGAGTGCTGGGGCAGAATCATGCTCATCCAAGTCCCCAGGTCTCCCATAGGGCATGAGGGAGCAAGAAAACATTGTTTACACCTTCAAGGGAAAGTTGATGGGCTGGGAGGAGCTGTGTATAGCAAAACCAATGGATCCCAGAGAGCAAGATAAAGATCCTGAGCTACCTGAGCCAGCATGTCCCCAGGTCAGGCAGAGTAGCCAATAGCTCTGTAGATGTAGCAAGGTTAGAACCTGAAGATAAAAGAAATTTAAATTCCATCATATGATGGTTCTATATCTTAGTGAGGGCCTGTAGAGAACTGATCACTCACATAATCGTTGCCAATGCTGTGCAACATTTCTTAAAGATTCTTATATATTTTGGGTCAACCTCAGAGATAGCGGTTTACAATAGCCAAGAAAACAAACATAAATGCATGAAAAGTTGCAGAACTTGATTGCATTTATCTAAAAATGACTAGGTTGTGTTTATGTTACCAGATTAATTAGGAGCTTTGATTGGAAATTAAACTGATTAATTAGAAATAAAGTTAGAATTTTGCCTGTTGAATATTGAATGTAAAATGAATCATGTAAAAAATTCTCACAATTTATTGGTTTAAATAATAAAAAATTATTCTATAGTTTCAAAGGTCAGAAATTCAAAATTCAAAGTTGCTCTTATGGGCTAATCTCAAAGTGTTGGCAGACTGCAATCTCTGGAGGTTCTGGAGGAGAATATGTTTCTAGAGGCTCCGCATTCTTCAGATGGTAACTCCTTTCTCCATCTTCAAAGACAGCATTGTAACAAATTCAAATCTCTCTTTCTGACCTTTGCCTTGATATTTCTGTCTTTTGAGCACCTTGGTGACTGCATAGCATCTACCAGAATAATCCAAAATAACCTCTCTGACATAAGATCCTTGATTTAATCACATTTGCAAAGTTCCTTTTCCCATGTAACATGAGGTATTCATGGGTTTTGAGACTTAGGAAAACTTGAATGACTACTGGTTTACCTACCATATAATGTGTATATGTGAATATGGGTATGTACAAAGAGAGAGAAAAGTAGAATGCACAAACAGGAGTTCAATTTAATACTCAAGATCCCATCCTCCAGATTAGCAGTTAGTAAAACCACCTATTAACCCATAAGAATCTTGATTGCAAAATTTTTTTTTAAAGAAAGAGGGGACATCAAGATAGAGAGAGAGAGAAAGAAGCAATTTTTATTTAGTTTTTCATGTGACTTTCATTCCTCCTACACTTCATTGTGTACATGGTGCTGGGGTTCGAACTGTGTACTTGCTCATGCCAGGCAAGTACGGTAACTGCTGAGCCTCTGCTCTAGCCCCTTAATTGCTTTATACTGCATCAAAGAAGCCCACTTTAACTAGAAACATGAACATATAAACAGATTTGTTTGGTCAAATATCAGAAGTAGAGTATTATTACTAAGTTTTCATTGGATCTTGTAACTACTAAAAAATCTAAAAGGAAAATAAACAAAATATGATTCGTCATCACATTAAGAAAAATGTTCCGTCTTTTTTACCCTGACAACTGAGTTACCTCACTGCCTAGCAAAACACCGTTCTCATCTTTAAACATGATAGCAAGCCTTGTCTCTCCCATGGTTTTCTATTTTATGATAAAACACAGAACAAATTAATTTATTTCCCCCCAGTTTACTTTTTGCAGCTTTTGTGCCCTTATTTTATATTTTCTTTCATATCTATTAACTTTTTGTCTCATCTCCTTGAAGGATTAGGAGTCTTTGAAAGTCACAGACACAGATTCAATTATCATGGTGTTTCTTATGGTGGTCCTGGGGGAGTGAATAGTGAGCACAGATTTCAGTGCTCAATAAATATTTGTTGAAGTGGAAGAGAAAAGAAATGAAAGAATAAAAATTTCCTTGAAAATACAAAGTCAATACATTCTAATGAACAGAATATAAATAGAGACATTTATTATCTTACTTATTACTACAGAAATTAGGAATAAGGGAGAAGGGTTTTCAACAGAATTCCCCTTGTTTCCAAGCCTTCACTTCTTGAAAGATGAGGTAAATGCTTTTTTTATACTGGCAGATCCCAAATATGTAACAAAAATGCCTCTATACTTCCGGTAAATGTTTTGATTCCATGTTTCAAAAGTTAGTTTATGCTGTTTCTAAAGTCACTATGCCCAGAGGCTTTGTATTGAAGGATGAAATTTAAAAGTAAAATATTTAAAATAACTTAATAAACCTCCACCACTTGTAACAGGAGACAGATTAAACAAGCATCTGCATCACAGCTCCTGTTAGTATTCATACATATAAAGGAGGAAAACGTTTTGAATTAGAGGGCACAGAAACACAACAGGTGATATTTGAGAGGTGTAACCATGAGCTCAGCTACCCCAGGATGCTGACAGCTGCCACCCAGCGTATTAAATGGGATCCTGTTTGAAAAAAAATTAGGACCTTTCACCAGCCCTGACACCATGGTGAAAGGACTCCAAAAATATTGAAAATAAAATAAAAAGTGAAGATCACCTTTTTTTGAGGAGGTAATACATAAGATACATGAAAGTTCCTGAAGTTTAGCTTCACAATTTTCTATATTGAAAAGTATCCTGGAGCCTATATCCAAAGTCAGTGAGAAAACCACCGTGAGAAAGGCCAGTGGTAGTTGTGAAGGTAACAGCACACCAATTAGCAATTTGTGATGATCCAGAACTCTGCGGATGGGCACATTCAGGTCAAGGAACTCAGCTCTCAGGTCCACTAAGGAATTTCTATACCCTGTTCCAGTCTAGGAACAACTAGGCAGTGGAATAGTAATCCATGACAGTGAGCTCTCAAATCATTTCATTCTGATCTATGAATAGAAGTTTGTGTCTATGCCTGACGTAAAGTGGGCGATACTCATTATCCCAAATGTGACCTCTACTCAAACATTCAGCAGCACCTTTAAAATTTCAAAAATGTCAAAAAATTTACAAATTGGATTCTTAGGTAAAATACATTTTTCATTGCTCTCTCTGTATCTTTCAACAACTAACACGCATACCCGTTTAATCTTGGAGTTACAAGTAATTTTAATCTTAACATTTGTTTTGATACACTCCCAAATCTTGCTCCTATAAAGCATTTCTACCAACCTACAATAAAAACACTTCTGTCCCGCTCTATGGACCTCACTAGGTTTTACACCACCCCACAGAACCCAAACACACACAGCATGCACAGAGATTAATATTCTTACTCTGAGTAACGTATTATTTTATTAAAAATATTTTCTATTCTTTTCATTTTCAAATATTTTATTAAGCAAAATTTATCTTGACTTATAATGAGGCTGATTCTAATAGATGGTTTATATAACTACAAATTTAATAAGTCAATTATGTATTTGCTAAAGTAATGGTGAAAAAATTCTTCTAAAGACTGTAAGAGACTTCACCAAGTAAATCATAAGATTAAATGGACCTAGGCTGTGTAGAAAATGCAAACAAATAACAAAGCAAAAGCAATGATTGGAAAAGAATGCTGCACACTGATTATTTTTCAAATGTGAAATATGTTACAATAAATATACCCTTATTTATTGACAATTAAATTTTCAATTTGTACAGGAGTGGGGAAAATTGATCAGACTTCATTATGATTGTCATTACAAGAAGAGTAGTGAAAACACATTTTACATAACCAAATCATACACCTTCTTTCCTATTTCATTGGCACAGAGGAGAAAAAGCACTAATTAGTGATATGTACCTTCCTGGGAGGCAATATGTTGAAGTTAATGATTAATTACATTTTGGAACAAATTGCAAACATTTCATTGCTTTCATTTTTATCAAATAATGGGTATTGAAAAAACTGTACATCAACATCCACTTAAAACTAAGCATCCAGGAAAGAATTCAGTGTGAAAAATATAAGCATACATTATTGATTCTTCTCAAAAACAAAATGAGTTGGGCTAAAATACAAGAAAAGTCTATAGACTGCACATAACACTACAGATAATTTTATTTGGACAAAATGTTGACAATGCCCATTGAAACTCCATCTCCCCAAAGGTTAGCTCTGTGATTCCATCATACTAACTATATTTGCTGTACATCTTTGGACAAATCAATTGTATTCTTTTATGTAATTACATTGACTTAGGTGTTACTGATCACGATTCTTTAAAGAAATATTTAGAAACTGAACAGTACTCACAAATTTGCCTCCCTTTCTTGTTCCAAACTTCTCTATTTCCAAAGAGCCTCCAGCATGTGCAACATAAGAAGTGATAATTTATTACTCAACATCACTCTTTATCCTAATGTTACGTTTTTTGAAACTGAGCCCTGGCACAACTGTGCATAACCTGCCCCCTATTCACATTTAAATTTTCAAACTACCAAATTATAACACTACTTTAGAGACCATGGTTTGACCAAATAATAACATCAGCACCCAGCAACACTGGAAGAAGAGGAAGAATAATCTAGGCTGGCAGTAGAGAGGATTTTACCACTGACATTACATAGAACTGCTGGCGTGCAGAGTTCTTGAAAAGCATGCTGACTTTTACTGCTGTTGGTAATACATTTATGCTCTCTACAGACCCTGAAGCCCATTATTGCCTGCACCTGGGGTGGACTGCTCCCACTTCCACCCTTGCCCCCTTGGCCTGCCACTGTCAGTGTCTGTTCCAGAAGCAGCAATCTCAATCTCAATATAGTCGTAGTCATAATACACTATGTCATAACTCTGAAGTAATTTTTTATAGGACCAAGAAAGATGTGAAGGGCAAAAGCTTATATAATAGTGCATTTCTGAGGTCACTGCAGTGGTAACAGAAGCTTATTGACTTCATGAGAAGTATACAGAAGGCCTCAAAACTGTGCACCCAAACGCTAAAAACTGCAGCATTTATTCACTAGTTTCCATGTTGATTAGTGGAGGCTTACCTTTGGACAGTTACAGAAGAATCTCACATTTATTTTTCTTTCCCCCTTCTTTTTTATTTTTTAAATATTTGTGGTAGTTATATTGGAAGTAGTTTGCCATTTTTATCCATGTAACAAAAACCAGACACAGCTGTGATATAAGAAAGCACCAGAGATCATCTTGATTTGTCAGTACTCATAATGCCTCATAGTTATATAGTGCTTACTCAAATTTACTTTTTTACTTACCTTTAATTTTCATACTAACACTATGGAGTAGATATCTGTATTATCATCCTCACCATTATTCATACTTTGGAGATGAGAACTCCTTGCCTCAAATCAATACAAACAACGACCAGTAGAGCAAAGATTTAAACTCAGTTGCAGTGTTTCCCTCCATTATTTGCATTTTGTTCTTTAAAAGAAATAAGACATATTACATCTACCTTTTTTGATACTTATTCAGCACTTACATGAGCATGGTTTGAATATGCATGTATGAAGTCTGAAGAAACAAGGGCAAATTGATTTCTGAGCATTAATTGTAAAAATAAAACGTGAGCACCATCCATGGCTAAACTATTCAAGTGATTTGATTGGCAGTGATCTGTATACAGCCCTCTGAAGGACAAGGTGATAGCCAACCTCCAAGGTAGTATTATAAAACACATACCTTGCTTCTATTAGATTATTCCCTTTGAAGCAAGTCACCTGTCATGTGGTGAGGCCAGACACATACACAGTCCTATGGATAAGTTCTCATGGCAAGGAACTGAGGTGTCTGCCAGCAACCTGCAGTAACTTGCTGGGAATGTGAGTGAACAGCTTGGAAATGACTCCTCCTAGCCCAGTGAAGCTTTGAGATGACTGCAGCTTCAGTGAGGGATCCTGCACTAGAGCCCCGGCAGAATCTATCTTAGCTTTCTGTCCTATAGAAATTGGGATATAGTAAATATGTACCATTCTTTTAAGATGCTAAAGTTTTTTTTAATTGATTTGTTATGCAACAATGAGTGGTTAAATCAGAGAATAATTTGAATATAGTAGTTCTGCACTATATCTCATTGCTTGGGGAAACCCAACTGTGCTGTGTTCTTAGAACTGACAAATAGTAGTGATATTCACAGTAAATTCTGTCTTCTATGATCCATGCTTCTTCAGGTGGGAGTTCCTAATAAAGAAATTTGATATTATTATAATAACTAAACTCATTTGTGTACAAAATGAATATGCTGTATATAAATGCCAACCTAAAAAGCTTTACTTAATAACAAATAGGGTTAGCACAGGCTCTGATAATCTGTATTTCCTTGGCTTCATATGTCACCCTAATTAGAATAGAGCACTTCAATCATAATTTGAGTGTCTTAGAATTGCAGCTGATATAGTTTGAAGGTGAATTTCAGTAATCCAAATTATTAGTTTTTTCAATCCAAAATAATTTACCTGGAGATGTTTAGCTATAGTATGTACTATTAAATGATAATGCTAAGGAGTTATTACATTTGTGGAAGTAATGGATATAAATAAAAATGTGTAGTGAACTGAGTAATATGTGAGTCAATTTAAAATCAAGCAACTTAAAGAATAAAAAATAAATTTTCCATAATAAATAAAGTCAAGGAAACCTGTAGAGTTATAACACAACATAATTGTGATCTAATGCTATGGGTGAAACACAGTAATAGAGAATAAGACTAATGCAGAGTATATGTGGAATACTTTACATGGTAGGTTACAAGTTTTGTACATATCATAAGAGTTAATTGTATCTTAATTATTCACCTATCATTAAATCATTCTCAGCAATTTACAAATATCTCATAATATCATTTTAAAACAGACAAATGAAAGTCTCTTTTTGAGCACGTACTCCTATCTACTGCTTTGCTTCTCAGCTTGCCCTTACATCAGATTCCTAGAAAATTAACTATATTTTTAATTTCAATATCTGGGTTCTAATTTTATTTTATTTTTTGAACATATTTCGCAAAGGACTTCACCTCCATCACTTCACTTCACCAGAATTGCTCTTGTAAGGTCATTAAAGACATTTAATTGCCAAAACCCTTAAGTCAATTATTAATAATCCTCTTACTGCTTTAGGAAAAACGTTTGAAGCAATTGGTTCCTCTCTTCTCATTGGAACTTTATATTCACTTGGTTCTAGGGTGGTCACTCTGATTCAGTGCACTCCTCAGCACTGTCCTCTTTCTCACTCCTGTGGGCCAGGTCTTCCACATTTTTCCAGCTTCTAAATGTTGTAATATGCCTAGGCTAAGTCCCTGAGCATGCTCTCTTCTATCTATACCTATTGTCTTTGTGATTTCTCTTGACCTCCCATCTCAGATTTATACCTGCAGAGCAGACCTCACCTGTAAACTCCAGACTCTTATCTTACATTCAACCTTTAATTGATGTTTTCTTTTAAATGCCCACTAAACATCTCAATCTCAACATGTCCAAATCTGAGTTGCTGATCTCCACATGTTAACTCTCCCCATTCCAGTTGATGGCAACGGATTCTTAGTTATTTACTTCACAAACTTTGGGGGTCATTGTTGATTATTCTTTCTCTCCTATCTCTCATCTATCAAGTAAGCATATCCTGTTAATGCTACTTTCCAAATTTAAGAAGAAATTGTCCATTTCCTCTCACTAGTTTCAGACCACATTTTCCATGCCACCATTAGTGGTCATTCAGATGATTACAATGGCCGTAACTATACCCTTTTTCTAACTTTGGCAACCATATAGTTTATCCCAACTGAGTACATTGTTTTTCTTGTAGCAGTAACGAAGATCATCTTGCTCCTCTGTTCAAAGGGAAGAAAGGAAGGAAAGCAGGGAAAGAAAGGACAAGAGAGAGAAAGAAGGAAGGAAGGAAAGAAGTGAGGGAGGAATGGAAGGGAAGGAATAGAAGAAAGAAGGGAGGAAGAGAAAAGGAGAGGAAGTGGTTAAAGGAAAGAAGGAAAGAAAGAAAATGATCTATAAGACTAATATGATCTGGTTCTTCCTAACCTTATCATCTCATCTACATTTCTCTCCCTCACAACACTGTAGCCTTATTAGCTTCTTGTTTCTTGGAACATGCCAGCACAAGCCTGTCTCAGAGACTTGGCTCTTTCTATGGATTCTCCTTAAACATTTCTTCTCTCAGCTCTCTGCCTGCTCATCTCCTTCATGATTCACTAAATAGAGTGGCTTCCCAAAACACTATGATTTCCAGGAATTCAGGGAAAATATATGAATGTTTTGTTTGCTACTGTCTCCTTTTGCCTCAGTTAGTACCTTGTACACAAAAGACACTCATTAAATGACTAAATGAGTTGAACATTATCAGTGGCTACATGATTAATAACTGTGTTTTAGACTTCAGTGTACAGAGATGGCTAGTTAGAGAGTAAGCCAGTTATTTAGTTAGGTTAGTAAGGGCCTTATCTCTAAGTTCCATAGCTACTCAGTGGCAGAGCTGGCTATGTCCTGATTCCATAGCCCACACTCTTTACCATTATTCAGATGCTACTCTGCAATGTGAAGAGCACCCAAGACATTTGGAATTAGCCAATCTCAATGCATTTTCCCACTTATTTTCTATAGGACTTAACCTTTAAAGTATGATTCTTTTAGCTAATACAATGAGATTAATAATAAAACCTAACTGTTTGGGTTGTTGGTGAATCAAATGAGCTAGAATTGTCTCTCAATTACAAATTACACTAAATACAAGTGGCATAAAAACCAACTATAGTGATTTGAAAAAAAAATTTTTTCTGTTATCACAAGGGGTTTAGTTGTCAGCTGTCCAGAGCTGTACAGTTGCTTGAGGAACTAAATCAATATGGACTCAAAATCTGGCATTAAAATAAAACACAAAACAAAGCAACATATCTGAATAGTTTGATCAATTTCATTCCACAGATTTAATTTTTTTTACTGTTTTACTTTGATTCCAGACTAACATGGAACAAGGAGATGGAGGAGTCCCCAGTAATGGAGATTCAAATAGAGCAAATTTTATTATATGGAATATGTCAAAATGAACCTCACAATTATGTGTAACTATAATGAACTAATAAATACGTTAAAAAATAAAAATACAAGTCTTCTTATATACTAAATTGCAAAGTAAAGGATTGTGATTATTGGAAAAGGAAGTAAGATTTTTTTCTTGTTAGTGTGACCTTTGCTTACTTCTTATTAAGTGTTTGAAATTTTGAGTTTAATTTTGTCATTTATCTATTATGTTATCAGTGCTATCAAATTTCATCACCAATGAGTGAGTTAGACCCCTTTAAGTTTTTCCTTTGAGCTAGAAATCATTAAACAAAAATTGAAGGTGACTACTAAAGACCACATTAGCTCTGACATCAGCACTTTATCAATGCAGTCATTCTACTAAGAACAAAGTAGTTGAGATTGTATCAGTCAGAGTTCTGATTTTTTTCCTAAGTAGTCATGTGAGAGATGTTGATAAATACATTGCTGAAATTCTGATACAGAATTTCCCTGGGCAACCCCTTGTTTTACTGAGCTTAATGTCCCTCAACCTCGTTATGATATTTTTCTTTATAGTTTCCTCAAGCTCATTCACCTATGCTTTGAACCAGGAAATTAGAGAACATTTATCATAGATGTAATTAATTATTGCTTTCACAGGGAAAACAGCACTTTCCTACATAACTCTGGAAAAGCCCTCTTTGCTTCACAACTTCTTAATTACAGCAGTAACTGAAGACTCTAGGCAGTTTCTACTGCCAGACTTGTGGTCTCTCACAAGTTCCTGAAAGTCCACAGTCTCCATCTACATCTTGTCCCTCTCCTGAGGGGCTTTATCAACCTCAGTTATGTTACTGGTTAACACACTCCACATCAGTGACACTGCCTTATTTTGAGCACTGGTGTCTTATCATCAACTGCCTGATAAATCCTTCCATCAGGGCATCCCAAGAGACCCTTGTAATTACCATACTCCAATCCGAGGATCTCATTATTTGCTCCCCACTCTCACCCTCGCCACCATCCCATGCTTTGTTTATAGCCCAACAACCCTTCAGTTTAGTCCAGTAAGCTTGTACAAATATTTCTTGGGTGTCTGTATTCTAGGAACTGTTTACATATCTCATACTTTAAGGTACTTGGTCTAGACAGAACGATACATGGAGACAAACCTGTTTCAATAAAGGCATGTCATGGGATTTTCATGTGTGCATAAGCACTGACCTTATAAATATATGTAGTTTGCATGGCTCTAAACAGAAAGCTGAGAAATCTAAGAACACATGAACATTTTTTTTTTAGTGTTTTACATAGAAGAAATATCTCCAGGTGATGTAGATCACTATATGTGCATTGAATAACTTCTCAAAACAAAACAATATGTACAACAACTTCTGAATAGACAAGAAAAAAGACTAAGTATCCAAAGCCTTTTAATTATTTTAATGAGCAAATTCAGATATTACTGGGTTCTGAAAAGCTTAAATCAAGAAAACTATGTAAGTTTCTCATAGATGGCTCCAAGATTCATCAAGATCACCTGGAAATTCCACAAAACCTCTTCTGCAAATGTGCTCAGTAGAGAATTTGTTTCATGTATCGTACCTGGTATCAGTCTACAGCAAATATCACCAGTTTAAAATAGTGCTATGGTGAAAGTTGACATGCATTTATGGTTATTAACTATGTGCCTAGTTCTGGACCACGTGTTCTTGGGATGCAATATTGATGACAATCACAAGTGTATAATCTTCTTTGAAAATGACCCATTTATTCACATAAAACTACAACTTCTTATGCAAAAATCTATATTGTGAAAATTTGCATATATGTAAGGAAAAAAGTAATCAGACCTCTAAAAAAGAAGTAAAGTGTAAAGCAAAAGTAAAATGCAATTCTAACTAGGTATAAATTTTCAGAGTAATCAGGAAGTTTAATGTGATGAGATCTATTAAAATGCTTTTTAAAAGGGAAGAAACCCTGCAAAGGCAAGATCACAGCAATGAAAGCACTAACACATTTCCCTTACTACTGTGTGCTTGATAATGCTTTTTGCATTTCTAATTCCTTTAACTGTATTTTTATATTTCTAACACTTCATTGCTATCACAGATCAGGCACAAGTTAAAAGGAGAAATGAAGATCTGAGAAATAAAGATATAAAAATGAGGAGTCAACAATAACACACAGAAATTATGAGCAGGAGGGCACATAGTGGATGGAACCAGTGGTCTTAGAAGCATCAAATGGGGAAGAGACTTCTCTATACACATTTTTAGTTAGTTTTTAACTGATGCATAGAAATATAAAATTGTACATAATAATAGAAATTAATTAAACCACAAAATATTATTTCAGTGCATGTATATACTATATAAATCTTATATAAGGTTAAACATTGTCTCCTCAAATACTTATCATTTATTTTACGAAACTTTCAAAGTTCTTTCTTATAGATTTTTAAAATATAAACTACATAATTTTTACCTATAGTCACCCTACTGGGTAATAGTTCCCCAGAGCTTCTTGTTCCTGTCACTCAATACCATTGATCAACCTTTTCCTATCCCTCCCACACCTTACTCTCCCTAGACTCTGGAAACCCCATTCTACTCCCAGCTTCTATGAGATTAACTTTTTGGGGTATCCTGTATGAGTGAGATCATGTGGTACTTGTCTTTCTGTGACTAACAACTTTTTAAATTTAGAAATGACCTTCAGTTCAATTCCTGTTGCTGCAAATGGTAGAATTTCACTCATTTTATGGCTAAATAGTATTCCACTAGTTATGTGTACCTTATTTTCTTTAGCCATTTATCAATTGATGGACACTTAAGTCCCTTTTCTTCATTTGTTTGGTCTGATTCCTACGGCTAAGACTTCTAGAAGTATGTTGAATTAAAATGATGAATGTGGGCATCCTTGTATGTCCAAGACCTTAGAGAGAAAGCTTCTAGCTTTCCCCCATTATGTATGATATTTTATTATAAATGTTGTTTGATTTTAAATGTCATATTCTGTTATTATAGACATCCTTCATTATCTAAAGGTATATTCCTTTTGTACCTGAAAGTTTAGTGTTTTTATCATGAAGAAACTTTGAATTGTATCAAATGCCTCATCTTCACTTATTGAAATGAGCATTTTTTGCCCTTTGTTCCATTGGTGTGGTGCATCACCTTTATTGCTTTTTATATATTTAAGCATTCTTGCACTCTTGGGATGAATCCCACTTGATCAGGATGAATAATCTTTCTAGTGTGCTGTTGGATTCAGTTTGCAAGTACTTTGTTAATAATTTTTTGTCCATGTGCACCAGGGATATTGACCTGTAGTTTTCTTTTCTAATTATATTCTTATCTGGTTTGGGCATCAGCACAATGCTAGACTCATAGAATATGCTTGGAAGGATGTCTTTTCCTTCTGTTTTCAGGAATAGCTTAAGAACAATTTGTATTAGTTATTCTTTCAATGTTTGGTGGAATTCATCTGTGAATTATGATTAATCTAATCCTGGGCTTTCTTTGAAGGCAGGCATCTCATTATTGATTCAATTTCATTACTTGCTAATGGCCTGTTCTGATTTTCTACTCCCTCATGATTCAGTCTCAGTAAGGTGGATATATCCAGGAATTTGTCCATTTTTTCTAGGTTATCAAATTTGTTGTCACATAGCTGTTTATAATAATCTGTAATGATGATTTGTATTTCTGTGGCCTACTCATTCTTTAGCTGCCTGTCCATAGAGCATCAGTTTGACCAAGAGGAGATAATTAATGGCTTAGAATGTCCCAAAGAGAAAAGAAAGTCTTTAGAATTTTATTAGATTTCATCCTGCCAGAGAGCACTTTTCCCATCGTCCATCAGGCCCAGATTTAGTCTGAGATGCTCATGCACAGGGTGCTACCCTTCTGGACTTGTATACAGAGACTGAAATTCTGGGTAATAGGAGTAAACAGAGGCAAAAAGATACAGAGGATCTTCAGGGTAATACTTCCTTTTAAAACAAACTAAGTAATATGTAAAATACTCAGGGCGTGTTAAAATGCATGGGGCTATTACTTCATATACTTAGAACTACGTGAGAGTATTTTAATTACACAAATAACTAATAGGTTTGTTTTGTTGCTCCCCAAGACTCACTCACATCCTCAACAGTATGGCTTCTACAACAAACAGTTGGCTGAAAAATTTACGATAAAATTTTGACACAGCATTTGACAAAACAGAATGCTTGGTGAGACACTATTGCAAAGAAGTACAATATTTCCTTAGAAAGAAGGGGTGAGGATTTGTTTTCAATTGGGATCCACTATGAATGATAGGACCATTTTTTTTTATTCCTTTACTGGTCTTATGTTGCTTCCTTCTTTGTACCTGTTCTCCTAGCTTGTTGTTTGTACCTGAAGACAATCTCTTAATTCTTCTTTTAAATAAGCATCCTAAGGGGTCAGGTTGGATTGGAAGGTGAAGTGATTCTATGAAGCTAATGTAACTCACTGCTATTTTTAAATTTGTTTTACAGAAGGCCAGTGAGATAGATAGATAGAGAGAGAGAGAGAGAATCAATTTTATTTAGTTTTTCATGTGGCTTTCATTGTTCTGATACTCCATTGTGTACTTGGTACTGCAGGTAATACCCATGTCCTGCACATGCCAGGCAAGTGCATAACCACTGAGCCATCTCTCCAGCCCCCACTCAGTGCATTTCTTTATCAAAATAAATCATATAACTAAACTGTCTTTCATCTTGCTCCACTGTGCTTTTGTTCTTAACTCTCTCCCATATATTAGAATATTTAAATTCAAACAAAAACTCTTAAGTGTACAGTAGCCTGCTAATTAGAGATCATGAGCTAATTAGTTGTGTGTTAGTATCATTGCCCTTGCCCATTTTCCTCTTGCTCACTTTCTTCTTCTGTTGCTGTCCATCATTGATTTATTACTTATGCTTTATCCTTAAGCTCATGCTTACTATATTAAAATGTTTCATAACGATTGCCACCAGCAACTTCATTAACCACTGAGAAGTTAATAAGCCATCTTATTCTATATGATGTGGATAATGCCTTTAGTTTGGTTATTTTTTTTAAGGATTTAAACAAAGTTCAAACCGCTCTTTAGTTGGTATCTGATAAAATTCACAAGGAATTTCTCAGCTGGAAAGGAGATGTATGAAGACACAGTGTTGTTCTCCTATTTCTCCTTGTTCCCACAGATGACTCAATGCATCTCAAACTCATTCTTTTTTCTTCCCTAGAGAAACTATCACAAGAATTCAGACACTCAAGTCCCTACTTTATCTCTGAAATCTAGATGACAGTACTGGTATGGAAGTGAAAGGGTGATGCCAGAGCCAGGAAGAGGCAAAGTACATGAGACACTCAGGGTAGAGAGACTGTGCATAAACAGAACAGTCCACAGAGTCACAGCCAGAGTCCAGAGCAGCCAACTTATATTGCAATAAATGTTACCCAAATGTGAGCATAATAGGTGTCGTGGGGCAGTGCAGAAGCAAATCCAGAACCAAGACACCATGACAGGAAAGCTAGAGTTGGTATCTCCTAGAAAACTTATATAAATTACTGGCCTCCCTCTGAATAAAAAGAACTCCCACATGTACTCTTGACATCTTTGCCTACAGCCCACATGAATCATTCGATTCATTGCAGTCTAGCGTCTGACATACTCCCCAACAGAGTAGGCCTTTCCATAATTCCTATTAAGATAGTTGTGGGGGGCTGAATTGCCCCCCGGGGGCCGATCAGGAGGAGGGTGAGTGCCGACAGCTGGAACCCGCGTCACCCCACGTCCGGGGACCCCTTCCCTCCCAGTCGGGGAAACGAGGCAACCACACGCAGCTGATGGCAGCTCAGAATCCGTTTATTACTAAGGCACACGGGTTTTTATAGAGGAGGAGGGGAGACAGCCAAGGAATCAATAATCCTTCTAAGGGAGTTGCCAGGTGTTATGTAGATTTCAGTACAGACAAAAAAAACTAGGGTACAGACAAAAACTAGGGAGTAACCTGTCGTTAAGACATTTTAACCCACCCTAATCTTTAACAAAGCACGACCTAGCAGCCCTTTCAGAAGGAGCTTATGCAAATAGTCATAA
>PVKS010005004.1:0-88449 GCA_004027875.1 Aplodontia rufa
AACTGCAATTCTGTTCTGTTTTGGACAGTTGTAGAGTAAAAACATCAACTCTGCTTATGGAGAGAGGAGTAACTTAACTAACAAGGTAAAACTAAATGGTAAGCAATGTAAATGGCAGTGACTTCCTGATGTTACCAATGTAACAACTTCAACAGAAAACAAGAGGCAACACCCAGAGATTGCTAAAGTCTCTGAAGGAACCAAGGAAAACTGATTTGATTAGGCTTCCAAAAAGAGACAAGGTATTCGTAAAATGTTCCCTCATGTGCAAACCATAAAACAGATTTCTAACACTGTATTTTCTGTATGTGTTCATGTGTATAAAATTTATAAGGACAACCAAACCTAGGCTGTGGTTTAAAAAAATAGCACCCTAAGGACTAACAGTCTGAAGGTCACTCACTCCACATGATTTCCTTTTCCAAATAAAACCAGTAAGAATAAGGTCTACTCATTCTTGTTTTATAAAACAGTGCCCTTGATTTAGAATACATTGTAAAATACTGTAAATCCTTACTCCGGCCTCTCATTGATTGTTCCCAATTTTGCTAGAAGCCTAAACAGTCTTCCATTTTGAACCTCCTATAAAACATTTTAAAAAGAGAAAGAATGTTAATGTTCCAGCTAATTTAATATAAAAACCAAAGTTTACAAAAACTGGTACCCTGCCCTATACAACCATCACTCAATAAATTCTAACATCCCCACCAAACTTTTGGTTATACTTTTAAACACAATATGTCTACTGTGCTCAATAGTCGTCAAACTCAAGAGTATGCAGATGATCCATTTTTAGAAGTTGTCATTAAGTCCTTATACCTCGCATGAAAAATCAAGAGTTTTGTCACATGCTGTGGCAAAGACATGAATGAAAAAGAAAAACAATGTCCAGAGGACAGAACAAACTGAATTACTAAATATTCGTTTGGACAAAAATATTTATATCTCTGACAATTAGGCACTATATTCAATATAGTAATTGCTATATTTTGTAACTATTTATAACACAGGTCTAAGTATTTGTATAGTCTTTTAAAATAGTTTTTACCTTTGCAAGATCTTCTTCAATGACATCATTTCTCATTTGAGCAGCATCCAATTGAGTATAAAATCGAGCACCAATCATGGGCATGATGTCATTTACACTTCTCATCCTATTTTGGTCAGTCAACAAATACCTAGCCAGGACAAAGAGGAAGCACTTGAATATCTAGCATGCAATTTGAAAAAAAAGCCAAAACAAACAAACAAAAAAAACCAACAAAAAAATCCCCAGAACCCACAAATGCTTAGTTATTATTATTACCATCATCTAGTACATAAAATCTGAAAACATACTTTACATGCAAGTCAGGTTCATCTTTAAAGCTTAAATATTATTTCTCTTCTCCGAAAAATTTAAGAGCCAATGGAGAAACATGGAAGTGAGAAAGCAAAGTAGAAGGTTCCACTTACCCATTTCCATTCTCAAACCCTTCTTTGTAATAATGCTAAATGAAATGATTGTTACAAACTTTTTGGGAGGGGTGAAACATTGAGTAGTTGTGGGGTTGGAAGTTTCCCCAAATGATCTACCCGCCTCAGACTCCAAGTATAAGGGACTACAAGCATGTGCCACCACACCTGGCCAAACACAATTTCTGCAACTAAAATTGGGTCTTTGATTTTGCTAAACTGAATGAGCCCCAACTTTTTAGGAAGCTGTCTTTTTTGCTCTGTGATTTTTATTTAGCAATTATCATCATATATTCACCCCTGAGAAATCTTTAAATACTAACACAGATCAGAAGAGTCCAGTTTAATTTCTTCTACTGTTTTACACAAGGCAGAAAGTATTACATATTTCAAGAGCTACCTGTTAGAATACAATGATTCTCAATAATCTGTTATTGCTTATTCTATAATTAAACCATTCTCTGACTTTCATTAGAACAGTCTCCCACTTTTCACTCTTTTGTTTTAATTCTAGCTTACTATCTTCGCAGTAGTTATCATTATCCGAAAATATCCTATTTGCTTATATGTTTATTAATTTTTTCTTCCCTTAAGAGTATAAATTTCCAGAAGATGGAAATTTTGCACGTCTTGTTCCAAGTATTCTCAGCATTTGGCATACAGTAGACATTCTTTTGTTGAATAAATAAATGATTATATCCATGCCAATAATCTATGAATATCTTACCTATTCATCTGTAATTACAGACATTTTTAATGGGCCACTGTATCAAAACTTTGACAAATTAGTCTACCTCTCTATTCCTGAATTTTATTGTCTCTAAAATGGGGTTAATAATGGTACCAAATTTATTGTTATTGGGAGAATTAAGTAAGTTAATTCATGTCTAACAGTCCAAAAGTGCCTGATACGTGGTTTATTGCTTTACAAATTTTAGTTCATGATTATTATTAAACAATGACCTTTTGTTTATTCACTTTTTAAGGAAATTTCAAACATTTATAAAAGTAGAAAGAAGAGTAAAATGAATCCCCATGTATCATCACCCAGTTTGATTATGAACATACTGGCAATTTGTTATGTTTATATCCTCTACTCTCACTCTTTTAAGAAGGAAAATCTAGGAGATTATAACCTGAAATTATTTGAAACATCTTAAGAATTGCAAACTAAGACTAGGAATCACAGCTGTGATCATATATGAAACAAATATTTTCATTTAAAAAATAAACCATCTAACTTAAATTATTAATAGGATCAAGGCAACCACTGGTTTCCAGTGCTCTGTCACAAGAACACTTAGGCCAGTATAACAAAGAACAGGTGGCAGCCCCATCCTCCATCCCCCAATTCCATACCCCAGGGCTGGTTCAAAAAGAAACTGGATCATCCAGGGCTACACAGAAAGATCAGAAGGGACAGCTAGAAGCTAAAAGAGACTATTGATTAGGATCAATAAGTTCTGATTGCTTCTACAACATAAAGGGAAAATTTCAAAAGTGTCACCTTAGCTTCTCTAACTCAAATGATAATAAAGGTCGTGACTGCCCACCCCCTGGATTCTACCAATATTACATGTGTCTGAGACAGGAAGAAGTCTTTCTACGGTGATGGTAGTCCACAGTGAGTTTTTCTTATGCCAAACTCGTTTCAAACCGAAGTTCAGGAACTCCACGGAGTAACAGAATATTGGAGCATCAGCATGGGACCCTCCATGCTTTTTCATGGATATTTGGGCCAGAGATTTTAATAACTGGATTGCATTTGAGGCTTATTTATGATAGCTGTCATACTCTCTAGAGCAGCAATGGCCAGGAGAACTTTCTGAGATGATGAAAATGTAATATGGCTGTGCTGTCCAATACATTAGCCAGGAGCTACACGTGGCTGTTCAGCTCTTAAAATATGGTGAGTGCAATCAAAGAACTAAATTTTTAATTTAAATTAATTTTAAAAGGGCACATGTAGCTAGAGGACATTAGTATAGCTCTATAAGTTGTCCACTGACTAAATGTTTAAAACATCAATAATTAATCTCAACACAACGGCTTATTATAAGAAATATACACTTGGCAATAAAAATGAAAGTCACTTATGTTTTACCTTAACAGTGGAAACTAAAACAGAATCACTGTTAAAAGGCTCCATATGAAAGTAAGCAATACTCAAAATAAAAAAGCTCAAACTCATATGATCCATCTACATATATATGTTTTATCATATATTAAAACTTACAAGATGAGATTCTTTAGGTCAGAGGAGTAGTTGATTGTCACCAGTTCCATGGCTTTCTGTAAATTCTCTCGCTGAATTCCTGCCAAAGAGTTGCAAGCCAAAGCCAACACAACTTTTCCTAATGATATCAGATCTGCTTGCTGACATGAAAGAATAAAAGTAACTTTTAATTTTTATTTCATAAATATACATGTAATATACTGTATTACTGCCTAAATGGAAAAAGCATCATTTTAAAGTAAGCTACAGAACTTAGGGCAGGGTTCTAAAATATGGATTTCACCAAAATCACCTGGGAGGGAGCTTATTAAAAAGATAATTTCTGAGCCTCTCCTTCACAGATTCTTATTTAATGAATAGGCCCAACATTTCTAAAGCAACCAGATAATTTTTTTTTTTTTTAAAGAGAGAGGGACAGTGAGAGAGACAGAGAAAGAGAGAAACAACTTTATTTAGTTTTTCACATGGCCTTAGTTGCTCCAACACTCAGTTGTGTACGTGGTGCTGGGGTTTGAACCTGGGTCCTCGTGCTTGCCAGGCAAGTGCCGAAACCGCTGAGCCACCACTCCAGCCCCGCAACCAGATAATTTTAATGAAGGCAGTTCTAGGGTTACGTCTTAAGAAACATTACTCTAAGTAGTTCACATGCTAGTTATGGAACTGCTGCTTTTAAGGCTTTTTTTAAAAAAAAATATTTTATTTAAATTAAGCTAAAATTCTTCCTTATTACAACAAACTTAAGGTTACTATACACTTGGCTTTACTACTACTGTTGCAATTTAACATACATACGTTTCCCATTTTCTAGGAGTCCCAGAATGTAGTGTGAATGTAAGAATTATTTGAAGAAAAGTTGTCCCATTACAAACATTAAGTATTAGCCTGATTTTCTAGAGTACCAAAAATGATGCAAACTTCAAAGATATCCCATCAGTCTTTGTTTCTAAAACAAGACCATTTTTTGCTCATACTCTAACAGATCTTTGACTTCTGGAGCTACCTTTTTCATTCATTCATATATATATGTATTTTTTTAATAATTTATCATTCTTAGGCTTTCCTTCTAAAAATATTCTCAAAAGACACTAACTGAATAGAGATAAGTTTTTTTTTTCTTATCACCCATTATATTTCATTCTGTTTATCATAAGTAGCCCTGTTTGGTAGGCAACCATCAATAATTGCATGCCTAGGAGAAAGTACCTCCAAGTTGACAGGAAATCATCTGAAGTAATTCCTATCAAAGATTTCTTTAAAAATCTGAGATCTCATCTGAATTATTGGACATATGCTCATTTACTGAGTGTTGTTTTTTTTTTTATAAGTTTTCAACCCTAGCTGTACATTAAAATCACCTGAGGAGCTTAACAACATAATACAAAAAAGAAACAAGAAAGTCACCAATGGTCACCCTCTCACCCCAGTTTAGGTGTGGGGTACAGTCTCAGTATTGGTACTTTTCAAAGTTTCCACAAGAGATTCTGATATGCAGTCAGGGTTTCAAACCACAAGTTTAATGCAAAGTCTATTACGGCTCATGTGGAAAACCACATATTTTGAGGCAATCGCAATAAAACTTTAACGCTAGACAGCGATCTTTAACGTTGTACCTAAATAATGAGGAAAAAGAGGAAGTCAAACTCCATTACCAAAAATAATTTAAAAGTTAAAAATTTTTAATGTATACAAAAGAACTAGCTAGCCTTTGTGGATCTGGTACTTTGAACATGATATTCTAAAATTACTGGAAAAACTGATTTAGATAGATAAACTATTTTCAATTTATCAGCAGAAGAGATACCAATGATTCATGTCATAGTTAGCATTCCAGAATGGCAGAAGGGAAGGTACCATGGGAAGGAGTACTTTCACTGCTGCCATAATTCCTATTCTCAGAAGAGCACTGCTATGAACTCTCAGAAGTCCCTTCAACCACATTTAAGATCAGACAAAACTTTCTAAGTTACATTAACAAAGTTATAGAAATATTGGTTTAAAGAAATCAGAGTACTGTCAATGATAACTAAATTTCTATAGGTGTTTCAATCCAATGTATTCAGTAAAGGAAACTGAAGGTAGTTGCTATTTATCAGTTATTTGAGCAGCATGTATCAACATAGTCTCCCAACCCCTGAAATAGTGGAAATTTTCAGTGTGGCACCACTTTGAATTTTTCAGATCCTATATTAAGACTCCCTCCTAGAACATCCCATCATTCCCTATTATGACAGGAAAGCAAAGATCCAAGATAACTGAATAAGTGGGTTTAAAAAAAATAACATCATCTATTTTAAGTATATCCCACCAGTGACCTCACTAGAGCTTACTGAAGGTGGAAACAATCTACTTTTTAGAATAAAGCAAACATATGACATGATCCAGATTAGATTAGAACCGATTTTTTAAATAAAAGAGGTTAATATAGTTTTGTTTAAGAGAGTTTAACATCATAAAAACTCAATAACTCTCCTTTCCTTGTTGCCCAACTATATAATTTTCCATTTGTTATTTTGCTTCTTACCTCCATCTGGTTTTTTCCCCCCATTTGTTGAATTCAGGAGGTTTTCCCCCCAACTCATTTTCAGTTTCTTCCTGATTCTTGATTTCTTGATTTCTTTCTCTGATTCTATCTATGGCTCTACTTATGTCCATTTTACTGAAAGTCAGTCTCTATGCACGTGTCTGAAACAGACTATGAAAAATATACTACAAGAAACAATGCACTCCTTTCTCATGTACCCTTCTTCTCTGTAATATTACACTTCCATTCTTGGGACTATCTTTAATTCTCTCCTATACCTTACTATAATAAACTATATGAAAAATCTTCTATACATATATATCAAAAAAAGAAAGAAAAAGAAAGGAAAACCCATTATATCCTTTACTACTGAAAAATAAAGAAAGTAAGACTTGGTTGAAGGTTGACTGAGTTTTTGAATGAAGGCAGTTCCTGACTTAGAAACTAATTGCCCTAAATGCTTACTTAAAAGTTGGTTGTTTGGAACTTAGGGACAATTTTTTTCTTTACAAAGTAGTTACAACCTATGACATGTGAAATATTTAAAATTTGCAAATAAACTGTAGAAAATAATACTGCTGTGGCATAGGAAAAAAAACTAGCAACTTTTTTTTTCAGTGCTGAGGATTGAAAGTAGAGACAGATACTCTACTACTGAGCTATATACCCAGCCCATACTAGTAGTATAAAAAGGGGAATCTTATTTTAAAAATTATGAGGGACAAATATAAGGCATGTTTTTCACTTCTCAACTATTTCTAAAATTTCATGATTGGCAATGGGACAAGTGTTCTAAAAGAAAAAAGTAAAAATATCTTTAAAAATCTAATAATATTTTGATATATGAAGATCTCTAGCATTTTAATAGTTAATAAACAGTCACTTTTGTAAGCACAAAGATTATGATGAAAAATTAATCAGGGCCAACTAGTTGGGCACTAAGTAAGAGATAGAGGAAAAGTCACTAAGAAACAATACCCAGATGAGAAAGATGAAGTAAATCCCCTTGGAGGAAAAAAGAATCAGAGTCCTCCCTTTACTGCCCACTAGATGCTGCTATCAATCAGGGCAGTCTGGCTGCTGTTGGGGCTAGGTGGTCACAGGAACGATAAAAAAGAAGACGTGGAAAGTCTGCACACAACTGAGTTCAATGAATGCCTGTAAATCTTGGGACTGCACTGCTTATAGTTCAGCAGCAGAGAGATTTATGAGTGAAATGAACTGTAAACACTACCAGAGACTGTAGTGTTTGACATTTCCTTCCTCTTTGTTCTAAAACTTTCTCTTACACTAAAGTGAATAAAAATCTTCCAAAACTTGGAACAAAAATCGAGGAGAAGAGTAAAGTGTTTTCTCAAAGTGATTAAAAGATTATTCCTTCTGTCCAAAAAACCCCCCAAAGCCTCTTACTCACAAAGAACTTAAACTGTCTTAAAATCACAGCATCATATCCTAATGTCAAGCATTATAAAACAAACTGGAAAAGATAAAAATTTTACTTAAAATTTAGTCACATCACTTACATAGTAACCAGGCAAAAACAATGATTCTTAATGCTTCCTTACAAGAAGAGGGCTTTTCATTTTTTTCATTTTGTGGTGCTGGGGATGGAACCCAGGGCCTCATCTATGTGCTAAGCAAATGGTCTATCACTGAGCTACACCTCCAGCCCTCAGATATTCTCATTTCCTTATACTATATCATATTAGTAAGGAAATAAGAACTAGCAAAATTGCTAAGAACATTGTGCATCCTAAATCAATACTACTTCAATAAGTTAAACAGTATCAAGTTCTTATTTTCCTATACTTTATTGTAATAATAAGGAAATAAGAAATAGCAAGATAGCTAAGGATATTGTGGGTCCTAAATCAACATTAGTAAAACAGAGTTATATAATAACCAAATTCTGAAGATGTAGAAGTAATGCCAGGTTCTAACATAACTAAAAGAAAAAATTTACTTAAAAATGGCAATTCAAAAACAATCCTTTGACATTTTCTAAAATTTTATGATTGGTAATGTGTTCTAAAAGTAAAAAAAAAAAAAACAGGTGTGATTAAAGTGAAAAACCAGTGTCATTTAATATAATCTATTTTGCCAATTAATATTTTAATATTTATTCTGGGGACAAATTTCCTAAATATATAAATACATTTCTATTTTAAACAGCTAGAGCTTCTTGATATTGTTATTAATTCTGTATACTCCAATCTATAAAGATACTACACTAAATATAACACAGTGGTTAAGAAATACACATTTAAAGTTTGCAAAGACTACTCAAAAATAAATTGAAATTTATACTTAAAACCCTGAAATACTATAAAATAAACAAAAATTTATCTTTTACAAAAACAAAAACAAGCTTAAGTATCCATGTTAATTCTAACTTACCTGGTACTGAGCCATCAATGCCAATGGATTATTATTTTGACTGTTATCAAATGTTAAAACATCAAAAACTCCAACACAATTTACTCGCAACCTTTAAGAATGAGAGAATTTAAAGAAAATAAAGTATTTCTTATTACATACTAACAGATATTTAGTCCTTCCTCTAATATTAAGAACTTCAGAATATTATTTACTCTAACTTCCACCTAAATGCCCACCCTCACCAACCATTTTAGAGATAAGGAAATGAAAACCAAGAAATACCAAATAACAGTCCTCTAGTTACAAAAGTCAGTAACTAATAGTCAGGATAGCTTATGTTTTTTGATTAACACATCAGTCTTCTTTTTATCACTCCAAGCTGTCTGTTTATTAGTTATTCATGAAAGAAAATTAGCCTCCTAGACATACCAGGCATTCTAAGCATTTTACGTGTACTAACTCATTAAAATGTGTCAATGAATTTGAGACTGGTACCTTAAAAATAAGAAAAATGGAGTTAATAATGGTATCTGTCTAATGAAGTCACTGAAATGTTAAGTAACTTGATCAAAGTGAGAGAATAAGTAAGAGAGCCAAGATATGAACCCAGGGATCCTCGTATCAGATCTTCAGTTCTTTATACTATGTTGCCCAAGACAATTCTCAAAATTTTGGCAACTCACAACTCAGCTGAAGTCTGTACGACTTAAGTCTATAGGTCAATTCTCAAAGCATGGAAATAAGCCAACAGCAACAGCAACACCTAGGAACTTGTGAAAATCTCAAGTCCCACTGCAGACTAATGAAATGAAAAGTTTGGGGGATAGAGCCCAATAACCTGTGGACATGCCCTCAAGATGATCCTGATTCATGGTAAAATTTGAGAACCATTAAAAAGCTGTAATGATACTACTTCTCTATTACCATAATCCTAATCCCATATACTTTCCTAATTCTTTCCAATATCTGTAGTTAATGATAAGACATTTTATCAAGTGTTCAACATTTTCTTCTTAAACTTACAAATGTACTCAAAAGTCACAGCAGTTCTTCTGGATGAAATATATCAAAAAGTAGAACTAAAAGAAATCATCTTCTTTACTGTTATGTGTTAGATAGTCCATAAAGAAACTAAAACTGAAAATGTTAGTACCTTGTTTTGCCTGTTATCAGAATCTTTGTTGGGTCCATAACTCGACATGCCAAACCTGCTGTATGAATGGTACGCAATGCAGAACTCAGTTGGACAATATATGCCCAAATAAGAGATTCTGGCAATAATCCAGCATGCTGTCTGGGCAATGGCCCATCATGTTGACCTATAAAGGAAATAAAGCTTTTAAAATTGACATCTTCATTAAATGATTGAAATATTAATTAGGTCCAACACTTTAGCATTTGGGAGTAGGCAAAGACTTTCTCAACATGTCTCCTAAAGTGAAGGAAGTAAAGTCAAAAATCAGTGAATGGGATGCTATTAAGCTAAAAAGCTTTTGCACTGCCAAGGAAACAAGCAAAAGAGTTAAGAGGTTTCCTACGGAAATGGAAAGAATCATGGATTATGATTCCTCGGACAGGGGATTCATATCCAGAATCTACAAAATCCTCAAAAACCTCAACTACAAAAACACAAACAACCCAATCAATAAATAGGCCAAAGAGCTAAACAGAAACTTCTCAACAGAAGACATTGATCAAGTCAATGAATACATGAGAAAATGCTCTAAATCACTAGTAATCAGAGAAATGCAAATGAAAACTACATTAAGATATCACCTGACGCCAGTCAGAAAGGTAAAAATGAAGAAAATAAACAATAATAGATGCTGGAGGGGCTGTGGAGAGATAGGCACACTAAAACACTGTTGGTGGAGCTGCAGACTGGTGCAGCCCCTTTGGAAAGCAGTATGGAGAATCCTCAAAAAATGAGGGATGAGACCACCATACGATCCTGCTATTCCTCTTCTGGATATCTTTCCAGGGGATTTAGAATCAGCACATTATAGTGACACAGCAATATCTATGTTCAAAGCAGCTCAATTTACAATAGCTAAATCATGGAGACAAACAAGATGCCCCTCACTGGATGAATGGATCCAAAAGCTGTGGTACATATATACCATAGAATTTTACACAGCAATTAGAAACAAAGATATTGCAGCCTTTGAAGGTAAATGGATGGCTATGGAAGAAATTATGCTGAGTGAAATCAGCACAACCCAAAGAACCAAGGGTCGAATGTCTTCACTCATCTGTGGAGGCTGGAACTAGACCCTGGTCATTGAGAGAGGTGGTCTATTATCAGGTGTTAAATCCAGATATCGTGTAATGTTACATAACCTAATACTTTTTTTAGAGATGTTGTGGGTAGGGGAAGGAAGGGTTAAGGGTGGTTAACTGGGGGGGCACTTTTGGGGGTAAATCTAATCTTCAGAAATCTATATACATTATATATTATGTTGTTAAAAATTTGTATGATTGTTCAACAAATAAATTTCTCAATAAAAAAAGATTGAAATATTCAACCCAAAACCAACAAAAAGTTTATACATATTTGTGGCACACAACATGCTATAATGTGTGACTGTGTATGCGTCTGTGTGTGTGTGTGTAATTTTAGTGTATTTCTAAGAATTTAATAGACAAGCCCCAATGTTTCTTTGAAATTATATCTGTGACCAAATAGCTATTGAACAACAAATAAAAAATACTTTAAAAGTTAGTTCTGACCAAAACCCTGCAAATTCTGATTAAAAACAGGAACTGAAGAGAAGGTAACTTTATGTAAAATATGAATAATTATATCCTATCCTACTGTTCTATCTTGTTCACTCTTTGGCACTAGGGAAACAGAAGTCACCAACAATCACTTATGTTGAATGTGCATTTTCCTTAATCCACTCAACTTCCTCAACCTTGGACATGTTAGTTAGAGAAGATGATACCCAAGTCACACAAATATAAATGCCAAACACTGAATGTCAGTTATGTGTAATGATAAAAAGCAAATATAATGTGACCTTCTGTGAAAAGTAATCACTTTTATTCTAACATTTTTTGATAATACTTTCTGGGCCAAAACTAATATATAAATCAGAAGAAGAGGCATATAAATTTAATAGAGATTTTGTAATTACTTGTAAGGATACCACCTTATATTCACACAATTATAAACCAACTTTGGTGAATTAGATGTCAAAGCAACATAGTTAAACAGCTAATTATGGAGAAAATAAATAGTAAATACATAACCATAGCTTGGAATAAAATTTCTACTAAGAAGTCCATTCAAAATTTAAAAAACACTCTTGCTCAATCTGAACAGAAATGAAGACACGAAGTCTAGAAAATATGTTACGTGACTCAAAAAAGTGGCTCTAATGATACATGACAAGACTGGATGGGAGTGTAGTTCAATGGTAGAGATGTGCTTAGCACACATGAAGTCCTAGAATTATACCCCAGCACCAACAAAGCAAAATAGTTTAAATAAAACTATATATTCAATGTGGTAATATTTAGAACACACAGTGCTTATTTAAATGCCTAGATATTTTACCCACTTCGACTTATTTTAAACATCTTACTGATCCCACACAATATCATATTATTCCCATTTTCTGAATTAGTAATTTTTTTTTGATAATGTGATTTTAAAATGTTATGTGGCTGGGCATGGTGGTGCACACCTGTAATCCCAACAGCTTGGAAGACTGAGGCAAGAGAATTCAATTCAAAGCCAGCCTTAGCAACTTAGCAAAGCCCTGAACAATTTACTGAGACCCTGTCTCAAAATAAATATAAATGAATAAATAGGGCTGGGGATATGGCTCAGTGGCTGAGTATCCATTGGTTCAATCCCTGGTATAAAAAAACAAAACAAAACAAAGTAACCTCAGCTCTGGCCCTGGCCCCATCCCCACCAGGCGGAGGGCAGGACACCTGTCCCCCCATGACTCCGCACCCGGATACCACCTGACCAAGGTCCAGCCCTCCGGCCCCAGCCCCTAAAAGCTCTAGTATATATATATATATATACACAATGGAGTTCTTCTACTTAGTTATTAGAAACAATGATATTGTGGCCTTTGAAGGTGAATGGATGGCAATAGAAGGAATCATGCTGAGCGAACTTAGCCAAACCCAGAGACTCAAGGGTCGAATGTCTTCCCTCATTTGTGGACGCTGGAGCTAACCCAGGTTTGGATGAAAGGTTGGTAAACTCATGTATTAGACCCAGTAAAGGCATAGCAACACATAATCTAGGGCAACCACAGGCGTGGTGGGTGGGATAGGGAGGGATCTAGGGAGACAAGCAACAATGCAGCACACTCTTTACAACCCCCCCGCTGCAAGAAGCCAAATAATACTTATGCAGTCATTTAATTCTAGAAAATTCACAATCTAAACATTTATATAGGTTGGAGGGGTGAAATATAGAAGAATCAAGAGCTTGGGTTGAGGGCAATGTGTTGGTAACTCTGGTCTTTAGGATCAAATGCATATCATATTGTTACTTAAAAAAAAAATACCCCCAAAACACCAAAATAAAATATTATGTGCTAAGGTAATAAATTACAAAACATAAGAAAACAACAGATTTCCAGAAGCATATGATATGTTTAATTAAGTTATAACTATTCACAATATTTTAAAATATTAGATACAGAACTCATTCCTTTGAAAACATATATAAAATAATCATTCAACACAAAAAACAAAATTATTAAGATAAAAGTAAACTGGAAAAAATGCTATGAAGGAGTGGTTTTCAACAGGGAACACTTAGCAATGTCTGAAGATATTTTTGGTGTCATAACTGGGATAGAGAGAATTGCTGCTGACATCTAGTAGGTAGACGACAGTGCTGAACATTCTGCAATGTACAGGACACACTCCACAAAAATAAGCATTCTAAATGTCAACAGTGTTGAGGTTCAAAACCCAGCTATAAATTAAAGCCAACAGTCATTTCACAGGTGTTATTACTAAAATAAACTTGAACAACAACCATATTCGTATATAGGAAAAGTCATACCACATCCCCTCCAACAAAATTATGCATGAATCTACAGATGACACGGCAAAAGAAAAAAAAAATGACCACACTACATGACCAGATTTTTAATGTAAAACAGCCATGTAACCACAACTTTCTTCTTTTCAACTGTCAGAATGCAGAAAGCAAAGTCACAAGTAAACTGAACTATATTTTTATCTATAATTAGTTTTATTTAAAGGAGTCACAATCTGAAAGCTACTACAATGTGAACTCAAACCTTGAGACTAAGTTCTATAAATTACATCTTCAAGAAAATCTTAACAAGATTGAAAACCATAGTAAAGAATATGATGCTTCTTTCTTGACCCCAAACTAGAAAATGAGACCCTCCCCAAATACATAACTTAACCGACATCTCAAATGGATTTAATTTTTCTCTTCAAAACATTTATACTTTAAATAAACATTTGTTAGAATACAATTAAAACGTGACGGTTCTTTGCAAAATTTGAATTATAAAACAATTCAGTAAATATTAGAAATGGGAAAAAACATTGCGAATACTTTGTGTAAAATACTTGAATAACTATGTAGTACTTGATTCCCTAAACAATGTGGAATTCTACATTTTAAAAAAAGCATTTGTTTAGGTAAGGAATCACATAAACAATTAAAGGGTCACACTTGCCGATAAGGGAGTCAATAAATTATATTTAGAGAATATAAAAATGGGGGGGAAATTTATAATAAATCAAAGATACAACATGATATAAAACGACAAAAACCAAAACACTGCAAAGACAGAAACAAAACAAGAATGAGGAAATGTAGCAACAATTCATAAAGTTTGTGCTTGTGCTGTAAATTAATAAAAATTACTTTTCTTTTTAAGTGATAAATTTTCCAAATCATCTTTATTCAGAAAGCATTGTATTTTGAAAGAAACACTATTTTAAGGGGAAAAAAATTTAAGTACTCCCAGTTATTTCAAACATCAAATATCTAAGTTATTCATAACCCATCTTAACCTCTGTAGACATACATAGCACATTATCAACTCCATCTCTGAGACATTTCTTTTTAACATGCAATTGAGTGAGTCCTTATATTGAATGATTACAAGGATAAAGTTACATGTTTTTAAAATATAAAACTACTCTTCCACCGGGCAAAAACATTTATCAAAACAGTTTGCTTCCATGTTTTTCTTACCCCACTTTCTCTTTGTGAAATACGCATCAGCATTAGGATCATTAAAGTGTCTGCTCATCATAGTTTCTCCTCCAGCATGGAAATCATATGCAAACACAAGAGCTTAAAATAAAACACAAACACTCATTACTAAATCTGGCTTCAAATAATGATTACCAGCAATAAGACAATTATAGTACAAGTTACTCACAAGGCTCGGAGAATGCTTTAGTGGTAAATACTTCACGCAGGGTTACAATATTTGAGTGCTGAATTTTTTTCCACATATCCACCAAGACCATGCACTTTGTGTTAACAAGACGAAAACCTGAAGAAGAAAGTTTTTCTACAATAATCCTCTGTAAATGATATCTCACCAATTAATTTAATCAGAAATTTGAAGAAATTGCTATATTATGCATTGATTCCTAAGTTTAATTTCTAAATGGATAAAATGTTTATTATCCATTAAATTTATATACTAAATATATCAAGATAGTCAGGAAGGTTTGAATAACCTTAGCTTCAATAACATAAAAAAGGCAAATTTCTTCCTTACCATGTATCCTCCGAAGGCAATATGGCAGATCATCTTTGCTATTTACAGCTTTATAACAAGATGTAATATATCCAAAATTACTTGATTTCTGAATCCGGTTGGGGGGTGGCAGTGGTTCTAGAGGGAATAGGCTATGGTAGCTGTCAACTTCTGTGGGGACTGCTAGAGTAATTCATAGGAAGACAACTTTCAATTACAGATATTCATAAAGCTCTCACAGAATAAAGAAGAAATCAAATCTACTCTAACCCATTCCTGCATTACCACATATTTGTATTACAGAATAGTGTTGACATTTATAATATTTCTATAAAACAAAATATGGTTTAAGATCAATAAAATGGGCATTATAAAACAACCAGAGAACTCAAAATATTTACTATTTTTATAGTGTAATATGCATTTTTCCTCAAATAATTATTAGAAACAATGAACTATATCACTTGATACTAAACATTTTTATTGTCACTGAATAAAAATCAAGATAGAATGTCTCCTCGGACATTTTCCTTCATAGAAAATATATTTAGACATGAATTCTTATTTTTTTTAAACATAAAGAAATTAAAAATGAATCACATTAGGTGGGGAATTATCTTTACGTGTGTATACCTATGTATGTACCTATAAATCTAACAACTGGTATCAAAGTCAATCTTCAGTTCAGTAAGTACAACTCAAGGAAATTAACCCCCCACCAAAATAATTGAGAGACAACCAGCTAAAGCAGTGCTCACTGCCATTAATAACAGAGAAAATGTAAGAGATACAAATGCATTAGGAATAGAGACGTGATTACAAATAGGTGTTAGTACAGTCATTCAGTGGAATGTCATGGTTTTAATCCCTAGCAAAATGTAAAAAAAAAGGGGGGGGGGGAATGTAACCACCATGCTTTCTATGCTCCTCAAAAGAAGAAAAATTATATTTAAAGATATGTAATAAACAAGGATTTTCTCATGATACATCCTAAGGCTTTAGAAGCTGTATATCTTTCCCAATTTGGTGTTTCATTTCAGGTCTAAAAAGTGTGCACTAAAATTTTTGCAGTGGTTGGTTTCTCTATAGAGACTATAGGCAATTTATATTCCTTATTCATGTTTCCTCTTTTCTAGAACAAACATGTATTAGTTGTATAATAAAAAGAACAATAGTTTTCTAATGCTGCAAACACAATTCTGTTTGTCAACTGTATAGCTTCTCTTTTATTTAATGGTCTTGAAATATTTAAAAAATGCTCACCATATTTTAAGCTGAAAAAAAGATAACCGAACCTGCAGTATACGGACAGAAAACCAACCAGAAAGGAATACAGCAAAACTTTAAAAATGATAACTTTTGAATGAGATGATTTATATTCTCTTCTTTACATTGCTCTGGTATTTCCTAAACACCTCTACAATAAACATCCTTAATGTTATTTTCAAAACATGGCATTATCTCATTATAAAATCCTACAAGCCAAAGGGGCAGGGAGTGGGGAGAGAAAGAAAGAAAAATCTTTGACCTTTGATTAGTAAGAAATACAAGTGAAATGCCATTATGAAAACTCACTAATTCCAGAAGACAGGTTCAAAATGTTCTCTCATGCCTTTGCAAAATACTTTATGCTCATTATCTCTTAGTTCTCACAACAACCCTTTGAAGTGGGATTCCCTAATTTACAAATAAGGAAAGTAAGGATTATGTAGCTCAAAGAGAGAGCTGGGATGCAAACCCAGGACATTGATTCTTTAGTCTTTCTTATGCTCTTAATCCCTAGATAGAATTTTTAATTAGAGTAAAACAAACAGAATGAATCGATGTCACTTTCAAACCTAGACCAAGCGATGTTCTACTAAAATAAAGATAAAGACAGTATAAGGGAAGTATACACATAGATGAATGCAGCTTTAGCTTTTGCTGATTTACTACTTTTTGTTTGAATGATCCATGTAACTTCCACAAAGAAATCAAATGATGGATAAATTTTCATTCCCAGCTATTTTATAAGAACCACTTACTAAAAAATTAAAATGAAATCCAAAAATGTACAATGTACCTACTATATACTAGGGAACCCGCATTAATGAAATATAGGTTCTTACCATTAAGAAGCTTAGAGAAAATGAAAGGGTACAGATTTATATAAAACATTTAAACAATGCAATTCACCATGGCATTGATTCTTTTTTTTTTTTTTAAGAGAGAAGGGGGGGGGGAGAGAGAGAGAGAGAGAGAGAATGAATCAAGTTTCATTGAGTTTTGCACATGGCTTTCGTTGCTCCGACACTTAGTTGTGTACAGGGGTGCTAGGGTTTGAACCCGTGTACTTGCGCATGCCAGGAAAGCACCATAACCGCTGAGCCACCGCTCCAGCCCCTGACATTGATTCTTAAACTTTATCATCCATCAGAATCACCTAGAGGATTGTTAAAACACAGTTTGCTGGTTTCCATTCTACATTTTTAACTCAGCAGGTCTGAAGTGGGGCCTGGAATTGACAAATTTAAACAAGTTCCTAAATGATAAAATGAGGTTGCTAGACAAGAGACTACATTTTAATAAGCACACTATGGAAATATAGAGAAGGGAGTCATTCCCAAAGATGTTAGGAGAGATCTCATAAAAGAATTCGCATTTTTGCTACAAAACTGAAGGATAAGACCTTTCAATTGGCTAAAACAAGTGGAAGGGCTGAGTAATATGGAATAAATCCAAAAACAAACAAGGTCAACATGTGCACACTACGCTCAGGAATGGTGACCTTTCACATTGTGGAAGCATATGGTATACTACACAGGAGGAAGCATAAGGAATAATATGGAATAAATAATATGGAATAAATCCAAAAACAAACAAGGTCAACATGTGCATACTACGCTCAGGAATGGTGACCTTTCACATTGTGGAAGCATAAGGTATACTACACAGGAGGCAGAGGAGAGATAAAGGTGGATAGATATGCTGGGATTAGAGTATAAAGAAACTTAAATGCTATCCTAGAGACTTGAAATTTATTATGCCAAACAGTGGTATCACAAAAGTGAAATAAAATAAGTTAGAAACATACTGAACAAAAACTTTTTAATCAATGATGCACCCTTGACCCTTTTATCTTGTGACCACTTTCAAACAAGTCATGCAGAATTCTATAGAGGTTACAGCGGGGGAAAAAATGCTGCTTCAATGGAAAACTAAGCATTATCTAAAGGCTCCACTGACTTCTTTTGGTATTTGACAGGGACTATAATGAATCTGAAGGTCATTTTTAGATAGAATGGACATTTAACAACATTGACCTCTTCCAATCCACGAATCCATTTTATGACCTCTTATCTTTCATCAATGTTCTATAATTTTCATTATAGAAATATTTCATCTCTTTGGTTAATTTTTCCCCTTTTTGCAGCTGTTGTGAAACAGATTGCTGATTTCTAATTCAGATGATTTGCTACTGGCGTATTTAAAAAATCTACTGATTTTCATATATTGATTTTGGATCCTGTAACTTTGCTGACTTTGTTCTAACAGCCTTTCGGTGGACTCTAATTTTTTGACATGTAAGAGAATGCATCCACAAATAGTGAAAGCTTGGCTTCCTCTTTTCTAATTTGGATGCCCTTTATTTCTTTCTCTTTTCTCACTTGCTAGGACTCCTAGTACAATGCTGAATAAAAGCAGTGAAAGTGGGGCTGGAGCAGTGGCTTAGCGGTTACGGTGCTTGCCTGGCATGTGCAAGTACACAGGTTCAAACCCCAGCAACATGTACTAAACAAAGTGTCACAGCAATGAAGACCACATGAAAAACTAAATAAAACAGATGCTCTCTTTCGCTCTTTTAAAGAAAAAAAAAAAAAAAAAAAAAAAGAAGTGGTGAAAGTGGGCATCCATGTCTTATTCCAGATCTTAACACCTACAGAAAAAGCTTTTCAGCTATTCTCCATTCAGTATGGCTAGCTGTTGGCTTATTTGATACGGCCTTTATTATGCTGAGGTACATTCCTCAGTTTGTTCAGTTTTTTTAATGAAGGATACTGAATTTTAAAAATAGGATTATTCACTGTTGTTCTAGTTTTGTTTTCAGACCAATGTAACATACATACATAATAAATAATAAATAAAGGGTGTCTAGATTACTATTAGACAAAAACTGTTATTGTTGGGAAAGCACCATAGAGATAAAATTTGAGAAGAAAACCATGAAGATGATAACTGAGAGCTGTGTTCAACTTTCAGTTTGGAGCCCAATTCCACCAACAGTTTAAAACTAATGAATAAAGAAGGAAATTTTAGTTTTGTTCTCTGACAGGACATGCATGGTAACAGGCTGGATAAGATATATTCAAAATAGACAAAAGACCAAAAATTAATGAATCAAAATAAGAAATGAAGGTTAATAAAATAGTTTATATGAGAAAAATGAAAAAAAAATCAGAGTTAAACAAGTGACAGAAAGAACCATTTATTAAAACATGTTCGAACACAAGTGCACAGGACTAGATTTAACCATAACTTTTAATTTATGATACTCAAATAATGTCTCACATGAACTGCTTTTATTTAATTATTCTTAATAATATAGTAGGCATCTGCAAATCTGGCACATAAAAGAAAAGTTCAGACCTTCTTTTCTTTAACCTACATCTAAACATATTATCCTCTCTACCAACCTTTCTTCTCACTTTTTTATATAATTTTATAACCTCTACAGGTATATTCCTCAAAAATACATTATGTTTTCTAACTTTATAAGAAGGTATGCTATATGTAGTCTCTTGTGGCTTACTTTTTAAATTATTTTATTACCAAGATTATCCAGTATTGTTACCTATCAGTACACTTTCCTCATTGTTAACTACTATATAACAATCCTGTGACAATAACACTGAATTCTGTTATTTTAAACAATGTCTAATCACAGTTGTATGACTTGTATGTAACAGGTTTAGTTTCTTCTTTCCAATCTTTTTTTTTTGGGGGGGGAGCTTATTCTTTTAACTTCATTTCTTTCTTTTTATTTTGTGGAGTTTTTGCTTTCTTTTCCTTTCCAATCTTTATACCTCTAATTTCTTTTTCTTTGTCGATTTTTGCCCTGGCTAGGGCCTCAAATACAATATTAAATTGTTAAGAAAATTTTTAAAACATTTCAAAGAGTTTGACAGTTTCCCACTCATCCAAAGTGGAAAGATAAGTCTGAAGACCCAGTAGCCAGACAACACTTTTTAATTATTTAGAAATCAAGTTGACATATACTGCACTATGCTGAATTCTTGATTACAGCTAGCAACAAATGTATTATACTGTATTATTTATCAAGTTTTGCCAAATTATGTCATACTTAATTTATACCGAGTAAGTAAGCAAGGAAAAGAGATTTTAATATAGTGAGAAACATTATGGTACAGTATGAAAAAAACTAGTTTTAACTCAGCCAGCCATTTGCTACTGGTCCTACTGGCAATTAATTACTTAATCTGTCGATTTTTTCCTTATACGTAAATGGAGATGAAAATACTATGCCACAGAATGTTTATAAGGAATAAAGTAAAACATGTAAGCATTTAACTGGCACACTGTACTCTCAGAAATAATAATTACCTTCTCCTTCTGCTTAAGAACCTATACTTCAGTAAGTTTTATAAGATAATTATGTTCTAGTGCATAGTGAAGGAAATCACTATGAATCCTAAAATTAACTACTTTTTAAAATAAACTAGAATATCGTGACGTATAGACCTCATTGAAATAAATTAGATAATCAGTAGCCTCTTGGAATGCTTATTAGTGTAGAAAAACATGTAGTACTACAAAAAAATTCTAACAGACTTTAAAAGAAAGGATGAAGCAATATGCATTTTACCTGGCATATCCGCTTGATCAATTTGGGCCATTGTTATTAAATGTCTGTTGATCAGCTCCTAAGGAAAGTAAACATGTAAATTGGTATCTAAGTACAGCCTCTGAAATCTAGACTTCCTATTATAACCAAATAACCTAGCTAATAATTTTTCTGGTATGTGTACTTCTTAACATTGATAAAACAGTATTTCTAAAGATGTTAACATACCTAAATTCCAGTCTTAGATGTACTCAGATTTTAAGCTGAGTTTAAGTAGCTATGGTATGCCTCAAAGAATGCAGCCAATTTGGTAGCTGAAAACTGAAGATCTATTATTAAATCAGTCAACACTCATTCTAAAATCATTACACTGGTACAACTTACCTCTGTGAATCAAAGATATTTCTGAGAAACAGGATAAAATAAAATTGTAATATAATATTTAGTTGTTTATTTAAAATAAACAACACAAATAAGAAACCAAATTATTTTTATAAAACATACTTCTAAAAAATATTTAGCTCTCTTAAAATGAAAGTTATTTCTGGGCCAAACTACTCTCACTCTATACCTATAGCAAGAAGTTGATTAAATGTTAGAAACTAAATTATATATATGTAGACTTCAAAAACCCTTTCAATATAAAGGATATGAAGCATTGAAAGGTAGCCCACTTACTCTGTTTTATAATCTACAACACAATTATTTGAAATTTTCTTAAAACACATTTTCTTAAATATAAATAAAATATATAAATTTTAAATTCTATCTGCATTAGTACAGCATATATGATTAAACAATCTGATCTGCTCTTTCTCTTATTCTTCACAAAAGCACAGCAGGTGTGCACAAGTTCTACAAATTCTGAAAGCATACCTGTCGGAGTTCATCAGCCATGAAGAAGGAAGGTGCATTTGCCTTTGGTTGCATATATGCAACATGAGGTGCAGTTGGAGGATAAATATGATAGTTTGGAAATACCTAAAAAGGTGGATGAGGGAATATAATCAATTTTTCTCAATTGACAAGTTTTATTATTATTTTGATGTTATTCTTTACTTTGATAAATTTTGATGTACTTTAAATAATGAATTAAAGACCTCAGAAAACAGCTATTATTAGGATACTTTCTGAATTCATTTAAAAAATAATTCTATATTTCAATAATGAATTTTAAAAAGCTAACAAGAAAAGGTTAATTTGAAAAGTTAATGAGAAAACATTTCTTCAGGTATAGTAACATTTAAGCTCCAATGAGAAGGCAAAAGAAGCTTTGTAGAAATGTTATACACATACACAAATACCTCATAGGTGATTTCTAAAAGCAGCCAGAAGATGTGCTTTGAGGACAATGATATACAGAAGATGTGCTGTGAGAATGATATAATAATATATCATTCTCCTTCATAGGCTTTTTGTTGCCAGCCTAAACCAAGTATTATCCACGTCTATTAAACACTTCAAATTGCCACAGTGAAGTGAACCAATTTACAGTCAGCAGTTTGAGTGGATAGAATGGTGCACCAGCATCTTCACTTTCCAAGCAAACTGTAACTAGGCTACAGAATCTGCTCCCTCTTTCTTTTTCTGACAGAACTAATCCCATCGTCCTATGTTCTCTTTTTCCTTATCATTTTTCTCTTTCTTCTTTTTCTTCCCCCTAATCCTCTAGTACTGGAGATTGAACCCAGAGGTGCTCCGCCCCAAAACTACTTATTTGCAGTTTTGAGACAGGGTCTCATTAAACTGCCAAGGCTGGCAACTTGGGATCCTTCTGCCTGAGCCTCTGGAGCAGCTGAGTTTACAGGTGTGTGCCACCACACCCAGGGCTATAGCCTCATCCTCTTTCAACTAAAACATCTTGTCTCTCATTAAAAAAACAAATTCAATTGTTTTCTGGCATCCTCAGATGATTACTCTGCTCTGAATCTCAATTAGAAAGTGTTTTCGTAATACCTGTAAGGTTTTCTTTACACTGTATCCACAGGGAAACTACCACCTCCTTTCGTTTACTTTGTTTTTCTTTCATCAGACAGCATAGTTGCACAGTTAGGCTTAATGACCTCAGGTTTACTATAAGCATATTTTAAAGAATGGTGTGAAGAGTAAAAATATTATAAAATTTGTCAAACTTAACCTCTATAAAAATAGCAAACAGTTTTGTGACAAAAAAAAGCTTTGGGTAAATTTCTTCTTTCTACAAATATGATAAAATATAAATAACTATAGAATAAAATAAACCAAAAAAGTGATAAAACACTGATGGTATCTTTACTTGAAAGAAATAAGTTAAGTTTCTGTCTCAATTATCTGATCTTCTATTTGGCAAGCTACTCTGTGACAATTTTTAAAGGATTTCTTTTTTTCTAAAGAGAGAAGGTGAGAGAGAGAGGGACAAAGAGAGAGAGAGAATCAATTTTTATTGAGTTTTTCACAACGGCTTTCATTGCTCTGACACTTAGTTGTACACATGGGTGCTGGAGTTTGAACCCGTGTATTTGTGCATGCTGGGCAAGCGCTGGAACTGCCGAGCCACCGAGCTCTAGCCCCTTTTGAAGGATTTCCAAGGGAAAAAAAAAAAATACCCTCACAAATCCGTTAGTTATTTTTAAGCATTTTACATGATTTACAACTACTTCTATACATTTTTTAAGGAGGGGCGAGAATAAACTTTTATTATGTTTTCATCTGATTTTTGTTTCTCTGACATGTCACTGTGTATGTGCTGTTCGTGTTGAACCTGGATCCCTGCACATTCCAGGCAAGTATTATAACTGCTGAGACCACTCCAGCCCTTCTATACACGTTTTCACATTTATTTTTTCTAAGAAGGCTGGGTGTATTACTGTCCTCATTTTTTAATTGAGGAAACAGTCTCAGAACTACAAAAACTCAGGAGTGTCAAAATAGTAGAACTAGGCTCTTAAAAAAAAATCTATTCTTTTTTTCACTCAGATTATCTTTCAGTAAACTTAATCAAAATAAATTACTAGTTTAATTAAGGGAATCAAATTTATTTACTGAAATCCAAATATGCTTTTCAAATAAGCCCATCATCTGATTATTAAATGTCTAGGATTTAAATCAGCTTTCATTATTTTAACAGAATTTGTTTTTCTTACTCATGAGTTCTTCAACTATTATCTTCTCTACAATTAAAAAAGTTTTTTGGCAGGGGGCTGGTGCGGTGACTCAGCGGTTACGGTGCTTGCCTGGCATGCATGAGGACCCCAGCACCATGTACTCAAGGAAGTCTTGGAGCAACAAAAGCTGCATGAAAAACTAAATAAAATTGATTCTCTCTCTCTGTCCCTCTCTCTTTAAAAGTTTTTTTTTTTTTAAATGGGCAAAATAATGAAGTTAAAAAGGTACAATTCACATAACATGACAATGCTTCCCTCTCCTCACAGCCCTCACCACTCACTCTATCCCTGTTCTTCTTGTTCCTGCTTTCTCCCTCCCGACAACACTACTTCTCTCTGAAAAGGAATTCGGGCTATGTTCTTCTTCTCTTGGTCTATTCATGTTTTCTCTGGGTCTACCTCTTCCCATTTGTTTCATGATTCTTCTTTCTCTCCATTATCAGTCTAATTTTAGTAGCTCTTTCCTTGTCCACAATCAAGGCTCCCTTTAGTCTGAATCCTCTCCCCCCATAGCAGTAACTCACAATGCAGGTTCTTACCACTATCCAGAGATCCAGCTGTTAAAACTACTATTTTATCTCAGACAAAAGCTGATCACCAATTTGCTATCAGTAAAACTACCCATATAACAGCTATAAAAACAAGTCAGTAAACATCAACTCTAGCTAGCACAAATGCTAGGTAATCTACATGCAAAACATCCTAGAAAATACTACAATAGAACATGAATATAAACTAATGTCTGATGAAAACCAGATAGGTCTAAAATAAGAGTTATTAGTAAGGCAGAATCAGATTAATTTGAAAGATGAGAAGACTGAGTTAGAAAATGTAATGCTTTTTCATATCTCAATAAAAAGATCCAAGAGGGGAAGTAAACTCCTTCATGAATCAGAAGGATCTTTCCTACAAGTCCTTCCATTCCCTCTTCAGTAAGAAGACATACCATTCCAGTCAAAGGTGCTGGAGTTGTGTCTGTATAGAAGTAAGTGGTCCCACCAACAGTTTCCTTCTGGATCACCTGACCAGAAGATGGAGTTTGAGAAACAGGATTATTAACAGGTGTAGAGGCACTAGAAGGCACCATGTAACTTGCTGGATTTGGAGTGTGACTTCTTCTTCTGGGAGCAGGAGAAGTATGTGGAGTAATCTTGGGGGAATGAAGAGGGGAAGATCCAGCAGACAACGACATTCCTGAGGAAGATGTAAAAAAAATTTCTTAGTGGAGCAACACTTGGTTTTAGAGGGGGGAAAAACTCTGGAAAACAAAATGCAAGCATTTATTTGGAAGAAATATCATCTTAAGCAAATTTTAAGTAAAGAGATAAATAATATAATTTTATCTTGGTTTATGGAATGCTCTGATTAACATTAGTCATTTCCAAATAAATCTGCAATTTTATTACAGGACCAGTCTCCTTCATATCCAAGTTTACATCAGAACCTTCAGTGGTAATAATCACTAAAAATTTAATAAATTTATTTAACGGAAGAATAGGAAATACCAGAATGGACTCTTTATAAAATTATGGTTTTATAAAAGCCTTTCTTTTTTCATTAAAAATCATTTAAAACTCCAACTATTAATACCAATGCCACATTCCAAAACAATATTATGGCAATAAAAATTCAAATTATCTAATAAAAATCTACTAAATTTCTTTCAGCCATATATAATTAACAAAATTGTTTTAAAAAGAAATAAAGACTAAGTTGAAATACATAGTAGCTTAAACACTATTTTTTTTACTTAAGCAACATACTGTTGATGTCTTTTTGTCTTTAATTCTAAACAGGCATAACACTAAAACAACTAAAAATTGCTGCAGATGAATATTTTTTTGAAGATAAGGCCAACTAATATAATAACAACATGTGCCAGGGAAGTTTTTACTCAACCACAATCAGTAAGAATTCATTATGAGAAGAGCACTTTTTATGACCGATCTGTTGTGGAAAAGGGGGAAAAATAAATGACTTTTCCTTTCAGGAGGTTCCTAGCTAACTGAAAAAACAAGACCAGGTTACATGTAGAAGACATAAAAGTGACTTACAAAAACATTCAAATAGTAATCAATATACTGCAAGCGACAAGAATAAATGCAGATAAATGCAAATTAATTTAAGCCAGGTAGAATTAATCAAAGGCTTAACACAGGTTTCTGAGCAGAGACCACCTATCCAGAGCTACAATTACACTTCCCCAGAAAAATGTTCTTATTTAGGAACTACCTTCTGGCTATTTGGAGAAAGTCTGAAAGCCTCAGAAAAAAGGCACCTTATAATACACAAAAAAGGTTAACAAAATGTCTTAGGTCACCAAATTTTGATTAACCAAGGATTTGAGTTTCAATTTCTGATAGTTCATAATAATGATATCAACATTATGTTTTGAGAAAACATGCAAGTGAACAATAAAGAGACACTTATCTTTTCACTGGATAGTCCTTTGCATTTCTAAAGAGCCTCAACATAATTATTTTATCTGATTTTTCTGGTCAACTAAATTGATAAATGAGGTAGGTACGTTATAAATATCATGGCACAGATTGGAATTTAGATGTAAGCAAATTATATTATTTACCCAAGAACATATATACAAAGTCCACAGCAAAGCCAAGATTCAAACCTGTCTGAAATTCACAATCTAGTGCTCTCTACTGGTATAACTCAAACCTACTGCAATGACATTAAAATAAACAAGGAATTCTCAACTATGTCTTCTGTGTAATCTAAGAGAAACTTTGAAAACCTAAGCTTTTCTTTAAAAAAACAAAACAAAACCTAACTATTTATGAAGTCAAGTTACCACAAATGTATAAGCCTAATTTTTATTTTTATATCTGCTCCAGAGCTATTTTTGGTTTGTTTCGACAAAGTCAACAATGATGAACGAATTTGTTCACTACCTTAATGTTAAGTAACAGTGACAAATATGCCTACAATTCTTGAGTATTTTGCCTGTTTGGGGCACAAATCCTCACAACCACCCTGTGAGGTTAGGTATATACCATATTCATTACACAGGAGGAAACTTACAGATTAAAAGAATTATTTTAAGTTCAAATACAGATTAGTAAACAAGAGACTCAAAATCAAGATTTAAACTCAGGTCTAAAGGATCCTTTGGACTGTGCTCTTAGACAATAAGCTATACAGTTGCCTAATTCCTGAGTCTTATAAGAATGAATAAAAAAGGATCCACAACACATTTCAGTAGCTTTGGTGTGACTGTTTAAGCTATTTAGGGAAGGAAGGTGCAGGAGAGTGATGGGAAACATTCTAACCCCATGTTAAGTAGGTAATCCAGACAAAAACTACAATCTCGTAAGGTTGAATATAAGTCATCTAAGATCAGTTATATTAGGGTGGCGTTTCTTTGTGACAGGGTCTCACTATGTTACCCAAGCTCATCTTAAAATAGTGCACTTAAGTGATCATTCTACTTTATCATCCAAATAGGGAGGACAACAAGAATGCACCATCACATCCAGTTTTTTCTAAGGTCAGATAAGAGGAAAATGCATATACAGTATAAACTATACTATAGAGTACTAAGATTTTTAAGAATTTTTAATTTTATGAAGCTATTTTAATACAAAGAGCAAATCTGAGTTCACATGTTTGAATTGGGGCTAAATGGATTCAAGAACAAGACATGTTCAATAGTAAGCACCACTATCCATAAAGATAAGAGGATATTTAATTTCTGAAATTAATCACTAAATTGCTGACATGTCAAATCTCACCATAAAAGACACAGCTATGTATCACCTGCATATTAACAAGTGAGTAAAATATCCACATATCTGGTTAAAGAAAAGATATTCTGTACAGGGTATTATGATGACAATACTTCAGTGTACCCATTAAGTGCTTACATGCAAAACTAAATTATAAATAGAATGAAGAAACAGAACCACACTACAGAAACAACTAGTTAAAAATAAGAGTGCGGAATTAAAAATTAATAAACAGATTTTGCTGAAATCAATGTAATCGATTCAAAATTTAAAATTCTTAATTAAAAAGTACATCTTCCAGGGCTGGAGCAGTGGTTCAGCGGTTACATCTCTGGCCTGGCATGAGCGAGGACCCAAGTTTGAAGTCCAGCACCACACACACAACAAAGTGTCAGAGCAACAAAAGCCACATGAAAAACTAAATAAAAATTGCTTCTTTCTCTCTCACTGTCCCTCTCTCTCCCCCTTAAAAAAAAAAAAAAAAGTACATCTTCAAATGCCTATTATTAAATGTTTAACCATAGGAACAATTGCTGAAAAAGAGAGTTTCAGGAATCCATTTTATATGATAAAACTGAAGGTTTTGTAATAATGACGTGTGTCAAAATTATAGTTCATTCTTCAACAGAAATTTCATCTTGAACATATAAAGATTCTCTTATAAATTCCACTTTCCCCTACATGACACATGAAGAGCTATCAGTGGTTATTATAGCACCCTGATATAACCTGGGACTCAACTAATAGAACACTAGTAACACATAAAAGGTTAGCATAAAAGACATTTTAGAAGAATGAAAATTTGTGTTTAAAATATGCTGAATCAGAAACATTTCACTTTTATATTTTAGTTTTTGTATTACTTTGTTATAACTTCTTAACTGAATATGCAAATTGAGATATCTAACACAAATAATAATTGCTTTAAGGCATTTGAAAAATGCTTCTTAAAAGTATCCAAATCAGGCTTTTAGGAGTAAATCTAGTTTTCAGAATTTATATATATATATATTATATTATTTCTTTAGAAGCTTGTTCGATTGTTCAACAAATAAATATCTGAATAAAAAAGTATCCAAATCAAATAAAAGTGAGGAAAAATAAAGGAATATCCACTAGAGGAATTAACCAGTGATTAACTAAATAAAGAAATGAGATATAAAAAATTTCAAGCCAAGTTCAATGATGCATGCCTGTAAATTCAGTGATTCATTCGGGAGGCTGAGGAAGTAGGATCCCAAGTTGCAGGCCAGGCTCAGCAACTTAGTGAGCCCTTGTCTCAAAATAAAAAATAAAAAGGGCTAGGAATGTACCTCAAGCAAGTGTCCTTGGGTTCAATCCCCACTACCAAGGCTAATTTATGAGGCAAGTGTGTCACTGTATGGGGAAGATATAATTCTATTTTTGGAAATCCCAAGAGAAATAACAAAAAAGACTCTTCTAAATACTGACAAAATACACTGAAGTAATTGGTTACAAATTTAACTTTTTAAAATCAATATTCTTCCTAAATACAAACAATATTATTTCTGAAACATAAGAGACTAACAGACACTCTCTCTCTACCCCTACAAATGTCATGAATACATAGAAATTCAAGATAAAAATACAATACACCAAAATTTAAAATATAGCTGAAATAAAAACTACAACAAAAACCCCAAGAGCACAAAATCAAAGCATAAGATGAAGCCAAGTGATTTCAAGAATCACAACCTAGATCAGACACAATCTCCACAAGAAGAGGATTCTACATGGTCATGAAATGGAGCCTTGACTGCATAAAACGGGGAGAATCGAATTAAAATCCCTGTGTAGAGCAAGGACTCTGGAAAACATGCACCATCAGTGAATGTTGGACTACAGAACCAAAAAGAATGAAGTTTCCTTTTTCGATACCAGGGACTGAACCCATGGACACCTAACCACTGAGCCACATCAAAATCCCTTTTTATATTTTATTTTGAAACAGGGTTTCACTGAGTTGCTTAGGGCCTCACTAAGTTGCTGAGGCTAGCTCTGAACTCATGATCCTCCCATCTCAGCCTCTTGAGTTGTTGGAATTACAGGCATGAGCCACTGCACCCAGATGATAAAAATTTCTTGTAGGAGACAGGAAAAGGAAGAAGGTTGGCCAATTGGAGTGTTTCAAGAAAAAGAAATGCTAATTACCCCAATATGATCATTATACATAGTGTACAGGTATTAAATGATACTGTACCTCATAAACATGAAGAAATATTATGTGTGAGTTAAAAATTAAATAAGTAATTGAAAATGCAACCCCATGTCTGTCCCATACACAGGTACGGGAAGAGAGAAATTCCCACACATCTCCATGTTACAAGAATCCCAATAAATAGAAAATTAACATAAAATGACTTGCTCTGGCAAAAATCCTGTGAACACCTGTATGAAGCAAACACCAAACTCCTTTGATGAACACTTCCACAAACCCAGGGCATTCAGGAACCTCCCCATAAAATAATCCCACTTAAAAGAACTCAAAAAATAACAATCAGCACCCTACACACAAAGAAGTTGATTAACAGAACATTTTAAAAAACATCATAAAATATAACTACTAAAATGATTAAGGGCATGAAAGAAGTGGGAAACCTCACAAAAGAATATGACATTTGTTCTTCAAATTAGGTTTTTTAAGAATGAAGAATTATAAGCAAAAAATGTTAAAGGGAAAAACCAAGAGATGAGTTACACAGCAAAATATACACAATCAAAAAGAAACAGTAGCTGGATATAGTGATGCACACCTGAAATCCCTGGGTTTACTCCCTGGTACGGAAGGAAGGAAGGGAGGGAGGGAGGAAGGAAGGAAGGAAAAAAGAGAAAGAATAATAAATCAGAAGAAGGAGTTGAGGAAACTGCCTTGGAATATATGAACAAGGGGTTAAGAGACACAAAAGACTGAATGAGAAGCGAAGTACCCAGGAAGAAAAAGAAAAACACTGGAGAAAAAATATTCAAAGAGAAAAGAGCATGCTTCTCAAGAATTAGTTCACCACAGAAATCCTCACAAATAAACCCTGAGCAAAATAGTAAAAATAAACTCCTGAAGAATTATGTGACACTGCAACATACCAAAGACAAAGAAAATCTCAAAACCTACCAGAAAAAGGACAAGTCATCTTTCAATTCCCCCCCCCTTTCCTTTTTTGGTACCAGGGATTGAACCTAGGGGCTCTTAACCACTGAGCCACATCCCCAGCCCTTTTTATTTTGAGACAGGGTCTCCCTAAGTTGCTGAGGCTGTTTTGAGCTTATGATTCTCCTACTTCACCTGCTGAGTTGCTGGGATTACAGGTGTGCACCACTGCACCCAGATTAAGACAAATTACCTTAAGAAAGAAAGAAAAGAAACACAATTATATTAATGGGAGACTGCTTCAGCAACACCAGACAAAGTAAAGTAAACTTCATCCTGAAATTTATACACAATCTATAATGGATGGGGATGGGATAAAGACCTTGGGGAGTCTGTCACTCATTGTTTCCTTGGTGAAAAGTAATTCAATAATCAACTTCGGTAAGAAGAAAATTCCATCCCAAAAGGATATGCAATATAAGAATATAGGTAAATCTAAATAAGCATTGGTAGTAACAAAATCTTTTAGTTTGCAATAGGTTAATGTCCAAGAATAGCTATAATTCTAGATTACTATAATAATGAAAAAGGGCAGGAAGGCTCAAAGTCATTAAAAATTCTTGTACTGAGGCTGGGGAGATAGCTCAATGGTCAATATATTTGCCTAGTGATCCTTCCCAAATTTGAGTACTAATAGTTTTTACTACCCTTCTCTTCAACAATCTTATATTTAGTAAACTATGGAAGGTTAACATCTAGGAGTCACCACTACATAAAACAGAAATAAAATATTTAACATCCCAAATCTACTTCAAACTATATACAAATATTATTTCAAAACGTAAGAAAGAAAACCATAAAACTCTAAGAAGAAAGCAAGGTACAAGCCATTGTGAACTTCAGTTGAGAAATATGACACCTAAAGCACAAGAAACCAAAGGAAAAATATTTAAATTGGGATTCATCAAAATTTCACCCTTTTTGTACTTCACAGGAAGCTATCCACTAAGTGAAAAGGCAACTGAGAGACATGAAAATCAAACCCATAATGACATACCATTTCATATCCACTAGGATAGCTATGATAAAAAAAAAAAAAACAATATACCTAATAAACAAGAGAAACTGAAACTTTCAGACGCCGCTGGCAGAATGTAAAATGGTGCTATTGTCTTGGAAAACGGTTTAGCAGTTCCTCAAATTGCTAAACAGAGTTACATCTGTACAACCTGGGATTCCACTACTAGGCATATTACCAAAAGGAAGTAAAAATATATGTCCATACAACGCACATGGAAATTCACAGCATTATGCATAATTGCCAAAAAGTGGCAACGACCCAAATGTCTGTCAATTGAAAACTGGGTAAACAAATACATATATTATCCATATAGTGGAATTCAATCATAAAAGGGAAAGAAATGACACATTGCTAAATCATGGATAAACCTTCAAAACATTAACAGAAGTTAAACATAAAAATGCCACATACTATGTGACCGTATGGTGCTATTTATACAAAATGTCCTCTTTTTGGAGGGGGAGTTAATACTCTGCAATACTAAAACAAGGGGCACTGTGCCACTGAGTTATATCCTTAGTACTTATTTATTTTTATTTTATGATCTTGCTAAGTTGCCAAGGGTGGCCTTATATTCACAATCCTACTGCCTCAGTTTCCCCAGTAATTGGAATTACATGCGTTATAGCATATGGCTACTGAACTGTACACATTTGATCACTTCTTTCTGTTTTTTTTTTTTTTAACTGTGCTAGGGATTAAATATAGCCTCCCAAATGATAGGTAAGTTCTTTACCACTGAGCTACCTCCAGTTGCACTACACACTTTCAAAGAATGAACTTGCTGATATGTGAAATGATTCCTCAACAAAATATTCAATTTTTTGCTGGGGGTGGAAGAGAAGGGTCAAGAACACTCCATTGACCGGCTGAAGAGAAGCAGGACAGTAATGAAATACAAAACGCACACAAAGACAACCCATTTACATTTAATAGCAACAAAAAGATAAACTTAACTAGAAATGAGCAGTATGAAGAAAAAACTCTACTCACAGAAATAAACGTTAACTCGAATCAAGGAAAATAACTATCTATATTTATTTGTTACACACATGTCAATTTTACCTCAACTAATCCTAAAAACACAATGCTAGTTCAATAAAAACAGATTTAAAAAAAAAAGCTAGCCAAATTAATTATATCTGTATGGGAAAACACTGGAAATAGCAAAAATTATAGAAAAAAGAAAAAGTAGAAGAAAATTAGGAGGACAAAATATAAAAAGAAAAGAGTGGGGTATAAACACTAATAAGATATTAAAAAGTGATCAAAACTATAGTAATAAAAATGTCTGATAAAAGCTCATTTGACTAGTAGATCAATGCAACAGAATAAGGTCACCAAAAGCCATCTCAAATACATTTGAGAAAATACAAAGGGCTGATGGTATAACTCAGTGGTACAGTACCCCAGGGTTAAATCTCCAGTACCATAAAAAGAAAAAAACAAAAAAGAATGAACAAAAATATAAATAGACGGTTATTTAGGAAAAAAAACCAACAAATCTCCTTTTCACATATCACACCCACATAAATTTCACATGAATGTTCAGACTGAATACTGGAAGACTCCTATTAGTAGTCACTGAATACATGTCTCATGAATGAACGTTAAGGTTATTTTTAAATCCACTCCAGAAAATAACAAAAGTAATATTTTCTTCAGAGAGTTAAAAAGGGTGTCTTCTCAGAAACAAAGGCATCTAAGATCTCAGAGTGTATATCATCCAAAGCTGAAAAATATTAAGAAAATTCTTTTTACAATCAGAAATAAGACCAAATAAGACAAAAAGTTGTCAACTATGACAACTTCTACATAACACCATCCTGCACAAGACAACAGAAAAAACACTGCAAGGAGAAAAATAAAACCATCATTTGTAGAAAAATGTCCAAATACAAGAAATCTACACAATCTTAGAAATTATCTAAGTACAAAAATGCAAAAGTTGGGCCTGGAGCGGTGGCTCAGCAGTTATGGCACTTGCCCAGCATGCACAAGTACACAGGTTCAAATCCCAGCACCCATGTACACACTAAGTGTCAGAGCAACAAAAACCATGCGAAAAACTAAATAAAAATTGATTCTCTCTCTCACTATCCTTCTCTAAAAAAAAAAAAAAATGCAAAAGTTAACCACATATCTATACTAGAAATAATGAATTAGAAAAAAAATTTTTAAAGACACCAATTATGACACCAGCAAATACTACACAGCATCTAAGAATCAATCTAATAAAATATGTATAAGATCTAAACACAAAAATTATAAAACATCATTGAAAACTGTAAGTTAATCTATTAAAGAACAACTTGGAAAAAAGTAGTAGAGTGATAGAACCCATGTTCACAAACAGGAAGACAATACTGTGTAGATGAGGATTTCCTTCAACTTCTCCGAAGATTCTCAACAACTTCCCTGTGGATAAAACTTGTTTTAAGTATGCATGTATCTCCTAAGCTGCTTTCTCTTTAAGAACATTGTCAACAGCACTCATTCCAAACACCAAATTCTCTAAACTATAAGGTCTAATTCTCACAGAAAAGTCTAAATCATTCTTCTGAATTATCTTTTGCTCAATATTTTCATGATACCCATACTTGAAAATGATTCCCATCATTTTGTTCTTCTTGACCTTTTGCTGCAAATACCATATGTGATTCAATTATCTACTTATAGGGAAGAATTGTGCCTAAATTCTGTATTTCCATCTGCACATATGGCACACTTCAGCACCAAATAATTTTGCTGGAAAAAATTGGATATAAAAGTGAAAAATTTTTCTTTACTGGTACCAACAACCAAAACACTAAATATATAAATAGATATGATCATCAAACCATCAGGAATGGCAAATGTCATCACTAGAATTACTGAGTATAACAAGAAGTTGGGAACAGAAAAAACAAATGGTCAAGCTACTAAGTGGCACAGATGTCAGTCACCTCTATTTAAAGGCAAATGTGAATGAACCCAACACTATAAAATAAAGAGAGGAATGTGACCCTGGAGTAAAGGATATTCTTGGGACAGAGCAATGTTTTATTATTCTAATGTTACTGTTTCCAGGTCACTGGAGCCTGAATAAACTTAGATTACACTAAAATTTTAACAAAATTTCAACAACCAAACTAAATCCTCAATAATAATCATGTCTGACCATAATGAAGAGAATGGCTTAAACTAGAAATTAACAAAATATATCGTATCATGGACATAACAACTTCAACTGAGGACAAATAGAGGAAGCATTATCTTTTTCACAAGAGAGCCAGTATTTAGGGCCTTATCCAAACGAGAAAAAAAATCATACTAAGGAACTTACATAATCATACTCAGTAGTAAAAAAGACAAAATTACTACTACAAATAACCCCCTAAATTCAAATGGCACACAATTATAGCCCCAAATATAGATACTGTTTATATCTGTAAATTCTAACAGGTCTTAAACATGTTAAGCATTAACAAATTCTCTACCTTGACTTTCCTGATGTTGAATCAAAGAGTGGGTATAAAAAGTCAATCCCAAAGTTGAGTTCAAAGCACTTCTCTCCCCACTTGCTATTTTAGTGCTTCAGAAACTAGTTTCTTACCCCATTTCTATTACTAGCTCTTAGCAGAAGGAAAAACTGAGTTTAAAGAAAGTGTTTCAATATAATTACTTTTAGATTAAAAATGTGGATGCAGTCAGGCACAGTGGCACACACCGGTAACCCCAGTAACTCTGGAAGTTGGAACAGGAAAAGTGCAAGTTTGAGGGCAGCCTGTACAACTTAGTGAAACCCTGTCTCAAAAAATTTAAAAGGTACGGGAATGTAGCTCAAGGAAAGAAGGATCCTGGGTTCAATCCCCAGAATCATAAAAACAAAAGAACAAAAAAAGTTTGGAGGCCACAGAGATTGTTATAATTGATGCAACCTGTCAAATAAATTTCCAAGATATTCAATATAACAACACAGTATGCAGAGTAGCATTGTGCTGGAGAGAACTTCCTGAAATAAGATACTAAAAAGTTAAAAAACATCAGCAAATGTACTGAACACTTACAGTGTTCACAATTACCATAAAAGCAAGCCTGCTTTACTATACAATCTTTAGAGTCCCTCAGTAAATTAAGTAACAAACATCCTTAATTGGAGGTCCCCAAGATCATCTCCATGTTCAGAAATTCATTAAAACTCGCAAAACTCAAAACTTAGCTGCATTCATGGCTAAGATAAATTTCTGCAATGTAGTAAACAGTACACAGATCTCAAGAGAAAAAGAAACAAGTGGAATCCAGAGGACTTCATGGAGACCTCTTTATATAATCTCCCCGTTAGGAAGAGTCACAATATTCTCTGCACCTAGTTACACGTGCAATCTGTTTGCTCAGAGAAACTCACTAGAGAGGTTTTTATAGTAAACTGGTCACATAGGCACCCTCTGTGTAGCATATACCAGAACACCAAAACTCCTGAAAATAAAGGTGTACAGAATAAACAACACTGTTCATTCAAAGAGTGAACACTGAACTACCCTTAGGGAACAGTGGGAACACTCCAAAATCAAAGTTCCAAAAATCAAAGTACCAGCTGAGGGACAAGCTTATAAGCAGGCTTTTTTAAGGCTAGCAGTCTTTCACAGAAGACATCATCCTGCACAGATGACGTAAACTGTCTCTAGCACAGTTACCATCTTTTCACAGCTCTGCTCAACAGTGAATACTGTTACAGAGAAATACAAAGGCAAAGGTTTTACTTTTCTTATCTGAACACATGCCTTGGGCAAAGAGGAAGAAAATCAAAGTTAAAAAAAACAGAAAATCTTTCAGTTAGAGCAATGAATTTATGTTGATTCCACTACCTTATATCCTTACCCATTTAGAAAAGTTATATTAGTGATGTATATTCTCCACAGTTGGGGGGAAAAAAGGAAAGACAAAATATACTTCCAAAAGGAAGGATCTAAAACTGTGTTTCATCAACTACATTGCAAGTATCTGCATTACTGAAAGACACGAATGAAACAAGTTAAGCCTTAGAATAAAATCGCAGCCATTAACATTACACACACACACACACACACACAAAAAGACTTAGCAATATCATTAGTTAAGGTCATTTTGGCTTTTGGAATATTAAAATTAAAGAGGCCATTCAACTTATTCAAGTATTTGAAGCATATGAAAATAATTCTCCTCTTAGTAAATTATTCTTGGACTCTCTTGGAGCAATCCTGAAGATTACCTAGGAAATGATCTGACGTGTGTTTCATAAAAACAGTTGCTTTCCGGGCTGAAGCAGTCAATCAGCGGTTTGAGTGCTTGTGCTTGCCTGGCATGCACAAGGACCTGGGTTCAAAACCCAGGATCACATACTTATAACTAAGTGTTGGAGAAACAAAGGCCAGATGAAAAAATAAATAAAATTCTCTCTCTTTAAAAAAAAAAAGGAAAAAAAACAGCTGTTTTCAATTTCAAATCCTTAATAATTATTTTAGCCATTGTCACAGAAATTCTAGTTCTGGAAAGTATCCAAAGAAATAACCCTAAAAATACCCAGAAAGATATTAATAATTAAGAGAAATGTATATGCACACAAAGTATATACATATATGCTGCTTCTCAAAAGCTAAGAAAAACTGGAGATATAACAATGATAGACTGCTTGCATAATATGCTCAAGGCGCTGGGTTTAACCCATAGCACCACACCAGGAAAACAGCAAAAAAGAGGACTTAAAGACTGACAACTTAGATTAGAGAATACACTACCAAGTAAGTTTATTAAAATGGCACAAATAAAATCAGCACATGTTATATTTTTAAAATGTGTAACTAAATTTTTTCCCACAGAATAGTCGATTCAGTTAGGAAATATAGAAAAGTTGTCTGAAGATTTAGTTACTTAACCTAAAATAATCAACTTTACCTTTTGAATAACCCTGAATATTTTTTGAGCAAATTAAAGTTATCACTATTATCTTAGAAAATATAAATTTTTATATCCTAAATTTAGAAATCTGTAGTCACTATTTTCACTTCCTAAGAGTCATCATTAAATTCATAATTATCTTTTATTGTGGAATTAAAAACAAGTATCTAATTTATATATCTGCCAAGTTTGAAGAGAATGTATTGAAATTTTCAATTTTCCTCTTTTTACAAACTATACAATTGGAGATGAACATACTTCAGGTGATTTGTACATAGTCGGTAATGGAAGTGAGGATTTAGGTCTTTTGAGTGCTAACACAGCATTGTGTAGCACCCTCATACTGTTGAATTTAAACTCAACTTTAATTCCCAAGGGCTGTGTAAAATACTGTTACACTACAAAGAGAAAATGTGATAAAAATGCAGAACAACTGTTAAAGCTTCTGAACATATCCTGAGACATCAAAGTTAAAGGAGGCTAATATGACCAATTTCAACATTTATTAAAGTTTCTGGTACTCGGCAATAAGCCTGAAAATTATAGTGTTTATCCTAAGGGTTTAGGTGCTGTAAAAAGAAAGAAACAAATTACTATGAAGTTACCTAGTATAATTGCTACAGACAAGGATGATTCTGTGGATTTTCCAACTTAAAGATTTGGATTAGAATTTCAGTGTTTCTGAATACTAGCAATATAGCTATATGTTTGGAACTTTTTCCCTTACTAAAATGTTAAAAACTGATGAAGTCTTACTCTTTTTTTTTTTTTCAAAAGGCTATTATTAAATTCATGGCCTACATGATAAGAAAGGCTGTCTTAGAATCCAAGAATACGGTAAACCTTGATTATGGGTTTGGTCACTTTTCTGCCCAATGGCATTAATGGCAATATTTCTTCAAGATCATGCCATCTTTTTTTTTTTTTTACAGACAGAGGGACAGTGAGAGAGAAAGAGAAAGAAACAACTTTAGTTTTTCATGTGGCTTTCATTGCTCCAACACTTCACTGTGTAGGTGGTGCTGGGGTTCAACCATATCCTCATGCATGCCAGGCAAGTGCCATAACCACTGAGCCTCTCAAGTTAAAAAAAAAAAAATTTTTTTTAAAGAGAGGGACAGTGAGAAAGAGCGAGATAAAGAGAAAGAGAAACATTTTTTAAATTTAGTTTTTCATGTGACCTTTGTTACTCTGAGACATTGTTGTGTACGTGGTGCTGGGGTTTGAACTCATGTACTCACGCATGCCTGGCTAGTGCCGTAACTGCCAAGCCAGCACTCCAGCCCCTCAAGTTAAAGTTTTTAAAAATCAATATTTTATATTGACTATTTTAAGCTGGGAACATTTTACCATTCCTTTTAACCCACCAGATGGGGTAAGAAAAGGAAAGTTTATGTGGAAACAAAGACTGGGAAAAGCATCACACAAACATTTGTACGTTTTAATTATGGATCTAATCCCAGAACAGACAACAATATAAAACAAATCATCCCACCAGCAAAAAACTTCAACAAAAAGAGAAAGTAAAAGCTAACACTAGCCTTTACTTTGTTCCCCATAATAATTTCATTTTTCAACTGAATTCAGTTTGCAAATAATTCTTAAAACTTCCTTAAGAGAACCATGCTTAAGAAGATAATAATAATCATGCAACTAATAAATCCAAAGTTAACTGTATAAAAAGCTTGTCCAAAGCCCAATTTTTCAAATTGGCATGTGGGATGAATACTTGCATCTCTAGCCTGAAAGACATTTAAAAGAATGTACTTATATATTGGCTAGGTAAAACTTCCATTATTTCTATATGTTTTAAATCATACTACCTTTCAAATAACTAAAATATAATTAATATATTTGTCTCACAGCTTGTTTTTTAAAGCTTTCAAAAAGCTAATCCAAAGTAGCCGGGCATGGTGGTGCACATCTGTAATCCCAGCAACTTGAGAGGCTGAGGCAGGAGAATTCTGAGTTGAAAACCAGTCTCAGCCACTTAGCAAGGTCCTGAGTAACTTAGCGAGACCCTGTTTCAAAATAAAAAAAAATAAAAAGGGCTGGGGATGTGGCTAAGTGGTTAAGCACTACTGGGTTCAATCCCTGGTACACCCCACCACAAAAAAAATCATCCAAACTATCCCACATAATTTATTAATGGCCTAGAAAACTAATGCGTGGAGATTTCTTTCTATAATACTTTTAAATCCCTCATGTTTCACAAAAAAATCATTAAACATAATAAATCTAATTTTCTCAAATACTAACACAAAAATTCTATAAAGTTTAAAGGTAAAAATTATTACCTTGTTAATTTTGAGTTATTATCAAAAAGCACATTAAATATCAGCCATATGCTGATATATGTAAATGATTCACTTATTAAATAAAAATATTTACTAATCAAATTAAGTCCCACTTAATCCTAAAAGTTTCAAGCCACAAATGTATTTATACTACCTTGGCAAAGATGAAATAACCCAACTGCCAGAATGTTTACCTTGACAGAAATGTTCATAACCCCTTGTGAAAAAAGGGTAACTTGGATTCATAACTGCAAAAATCCTCTGCTGACCTCTCAGGACATACAAATTTTAGTTGACAACAAATAGGAGCAAACTTTCTACACTTTAAAGAATTGTTCCATGATGTTTGGTATATAAAATGAGAACAAAGTCATTAAGAATATTGATGTTAATTGACAGAACTGATTCCTTCACAAACCCTGTTTTCACAACAGCAACCCCTTGGCTTAGGGGAATTATAAGTTGCTGAACTCAACAATCCCTTCATTTAAACAAACAGACCCCTCATAGAGCTGTCCAACGCTGCCCAAACTATCCATCCTTTAGTCGAATCAGTCAGTTTCATGAATTGTAGGATTTATCTTCAAGTCCAGTGCTGACTCAGAGGGTAGCTTGTTCCCTAGAGAAAACAACCAACAAAAATCAGAACAGCTACTGCTCATAAGCTCTTTCAACACCCAAGTGGAAAGGACAAACTTATTTGGGTCCAAAAAAGTAGTTCAACTTCCTTTCAACTACAGAAGTAGCCAATAAATCAATGGCATCTATATGCCACAAGCAGTTCTTGGTTAAAGCTTTCACTTAGTTACAGCAAGAATGTTAAATAGCCAACAAAGTTTATGAGAAAAGCTATCACACAAATCATATGGTTTCTTCATCGAGGAAGAAATATGCAGGGAATATAAATGGCAAGTATTCTAAAGGGTAAAGCTGGTTTATATTTTATTTTGTTTATCTTTGAAAAGCTGCTTTCTAGTGTATTAGAATGGGAGGAATTAAATGTCTCCAACCAGAAGCAGCTGACATGTCTACAGTACTTTCGCTTCATGTCATACGTACTAAACTAGTGAAGAGTTACATAAATTCTTAAATCAAGATTCTCGATTCAGTAATTAAGAGAAAATATTCTGAATCAAAGGCTAAAAAGTAACATTGTTTCAAGATCTAAAATAGTAACTTGCCTTCCTCAGCATATCTAAAGCCAACAAAACAAAACCAAAAAACTCAACATGCACAGACTTTGAGTTTCAAGACACATCACAACAAAATAAGGGAGAGCCTTTCTATTTCATGAGCTAGTGATTTTTTTTTTTTTAAATATGCTATTATGGGGAAGGTAAAAAAAAAAAAAACTAGAAGAAAACCAATGATCTTAACTAATTTCAAAACAATGACAGGTCATTTTGTCCTCACTAAAGGGTTTCCAAACAACACATTACTCAAAACTGCGTCCAGGAAGAATCATGAAGGCTACCAAAACAACTTTTCATTTTTAAAAAATGTACCAATGCTATTAAGTAATCAATGTGAATAAACCCTAATCAAAAATACTTCCTTCTCATTTCCAAGTTCTAATATGGAAAATTCTTGCTACTCCACTAATAATCTCAGTGCCTCAGATCTCAGATTTGTGGAAGACTCCACAGTCGTGACCATACATTGTCTTGAAAACTGTGCTAATTTAAAAAGAGGCACCTGATATTTTGGTGATTAATGGCTTTTGTTTTTGTTTTATACATGCCTTATTGAGTCCCTTTTCCCCAGTCTTTCTCAACTTGAGCTCCAGAGAAAATAAGGTCTAAAGAGCCAAGAAACCCACCCACTTCATACAATGAATGATAATTACTACAGATTATCCACGGGAAAATAACACTCATAATTTTCTCTAGTCTATGGTTCAAATGAGATCTTTCTATTGAGAAAAGGAGAAAAGCCTCATACTTTCCTCATCCTGAATATTGATAAAATCTCTCCTGCTGAGAAATAAGCCTTTGCCAAGTGGTTTAAAAACTGAACTCGAGGCTTACAGAAATGCTTCAGGATTCAGCAAGTGCTTGATTTGAATCTGTCTAGTTTTCCACTATTTATTCAGTCAATAAAATAGAAATGCAGGCCTCAATTAGTATGCATTTATTTTTTAACATACCAACACCAACACACTTAATTTGTGAATTTGTGTTGGATGAAAATACCTTCATGCAGCTCTCAAAAAAAAAAAAAAGCCTCTCCCGTATACTCTTGTATTTATCTATAGATTCATTTGCAAAGAACTGATTCTGCAATAATCATTATTTAAATGCACATGTAATCAGATAAAATGGAACAAATGATTACACAACTCATCCATGTAAATCATGATTCTCATGTTACATGATACAAAAGAATACAGAGAAAGAAAACTGAGGAATGACTTAATTCTTCTTTCATCCACCAATTTCAAGCTATTGTATTTAACAAAATACTATACAGCATTGTTATTCTCAATAATTTTATGTGTTAATATGATAAACACGACCCTATAAACGCCAGTATTATATAATTATAGATTTGGGGATCACATACACACTTCACAAGAATTTTGCTCCATTAAAAAAAGTTTGAAAACCACTGCTTTAAGCTCTAATTCAGTTTTGGTATTCCTGGTTCACAGGTTCCCTAGGGTCAGAGTGGAAATTAATCTTGAGAGTTAGTAGCCTGTTCCTGCTTCACAGGGATGTTCCAGTCCATCTTTCAGTCTTTTCCCCTACTAGTCTCTTCTCCTCACATCTGATAATTCACATTGTACAATGTGTCACAACCTAGGAAACTAATAGCAAATAAAACTGTTAAAGATATCAAGAGAGTGGTTATCAGGTACTTTAAACCTTCTTTTCTCTATGCCTTTTTCTGTTATTTCCCCATGTTCCAGGCAAACATAACCTTTTTACATGCCTAGCAATTATAATTTTAAAAACAAATACTAGTGTTTGGATATTTCAAAGATAGCTACACTCCATATCACACAAACTCCTTCAAACATATGAGTCTGAAAAGATAAATAAAAAAGATACCCTATGTATCAAAAGTAGTGACTAAAAGCTCTGGGAAGAGAACTATCCACATGAACTAAATAATGGTAGCTGAAACTTACATGGAGGCTAATCAACCATTGTAAAGGGCTGAAATTTAGCCAATATGCACTAGTACCAAGGATGCCTTGTTTAAAAAACACATACAGGGCTGGAGTAGCGGCTCGGCAGTTATGGCGCTTGCCTGGTATGCACCAGTTTGTGAGTTCAAACCCCAGCATCATAGATACAATGTAGTGTCTAGCGGATGAAACTCATAACAAAAACTAAATAAAAACTGCTTCTCTCTTTCTCTCTCTCTCTCTCACTATCCCCTCTTTCTTAAAAAAGATAAATAAATAAAATTTAAAAATACATAAAATGCCAGTTTGCAATCTGCCCCGCTCTACTTTGGCTTTCCCAAATAACATCAGCAATTAAGGGTCATTCCAGCAGGAAGAATCCAGCTCCCAGCCTCTGGTTCAGTATCATGCCTAACTGGGATTTTCTTTACAACTGTTCAGTCTCTACCTAATTCAGGTTTTTTTGTTTTGTTTTGTTTTGTTTTTTTGTGCTAGGGATTAAACCCAGGGACACTTAAACAACTTAGCCACATCCCCAATCCTTTTTATTTTTTATTTTGAGACAGGGTCTTGCTACCTTGCTTAGGGCCTCCCTAAACTGCTAAGGTACTTTTGAACTTGTGATCATCCTGCCCCAGCCTCCCTAGCCATTGGGATTATAGGAATGCGTAAGCAAGCCCATCCCCAGATCACATTATTTCTTAAAGTTCACTGGCTAAGAAGATTTCTCTATTATGTTAAATTGATTATAATGAATAAGAAAACACAAAAACTTCATGGATTCTCAACTGCGTATTTATAACATCTAAAGAAATCCTATGCACCCTTTAAAACCCATCTCAAATATTTCCTTTTCTATGAAACATTTCCCCCTGTATATCCTCATTCAAAAAGATGAAATTCACCATCCTTCAAATTTTCTGGCATTTTAAACTATTTGTCTAGAAATCAAGGTATATGTGTCAGAATATCTTTTAGATATTTTTAAAAATATAGATAAAGGTCAATGCTACAAATCTGAGGTTTCTGGTTTAGCAGATCTTAAATGGGGACACAGGAGTTTGTATTTTCAAAGCAACACAGGTGATTTGAATCAGTACCTACCTATGAAAGCTTCCTGGAACCACTGCGTAAGGCTAGACACTGAGCAAGGTTTTAGGAACTTGAGAAATAAAACTCAGGCTTGGTCTCACACTTAAGGTGCTTAAAATCTGTCAATTTTAACATTTACTATGAATTTCCATGTGAGATCACAACAATGGACAATATGATAAAAATTCCTCCAGAAGCATTTACCTTTGGAAGAGATAATAAACATATGCAAAATTAATATAAAGACAAAGTCTAAAAAAGATGAGATACTAAAAACAGTATAAAAACACAGAAGTGGAATATTTTAATAAGGAATAGAGAAGTAGAAATGGCACTGAGGAAAAAGGGACTTGACCTGAATCAGTGAAAAGTAAGCAAGACCTCAAGAAACAGAAGAGTTTTCATGTAAAGCAATAACCAACTGAAGGCACAGAAATGCCCATCGTTCAAATACATATCCTTAAAGACTAGGATATGCACTTAACAGAGTAGGTCTGAGATGAGGCAGACAAGACTAGAAGAGCATAGGCTTATGTTTTCAGAAAAGCAAGCTGGTAGTATTTACTAGTACAGTAGTGCCTCCTTACCCTTGGAGGCTACATACATTCCAAGACACCCGAAACTGGGGACAGTACCAAAACCCATAATGCAAAGTCAAAGTGACAAAATTTCTTATAGGCTAGATACAGAAAGTAAAGGAACAGGAAGCAAATAAATCTTACCATGCATTGTGCCCATAACTTTTGCAGTTTAAGGTGCAACAGCAAAATTAACATGAGGTTGTTTTGTTGTTTTTAAATTTTTTTAGTACCAGGGATTGAACCCAGGGGCGCTTAACCACTGAGCCAAATCCCCAGTCCTTTTTATTTTGAGACAAGGTCTCCCTAAGTTGCTTTGAACTTGTGATCCGCCTGCCTCAGCATCGTGAGCCACAGGGATTACAGGAGTGTGTCACCATGCCTGACCAGCATGAGGTATTTTGTTTGTTTCATCTTCACAGTTTCACAGATGGAAGACTCATTCTTACCACAGATCTTAGCAATCTCAGCATATGATTATTCTTTCTTCCTTTCTTTCTAGAGAACTTATATCTTCTCACTTAAAGAACACTTCACAGCTTCTCTTTGGCATAACCAAGTTGCCAGCATCAGAGCCAGCATATACTTTGGGGCCATTATTAATTAAATAAATTATTAAACAATACAAGGGTTACTTGAACACAAACACTGCAATGATGGGACAGTTGAAGTGATAACCAAGATAGCTAAGAGGTGTACACAGCACGGATACAGTGGTCAAAGAGATGATCCACATACTGGTAAGATGAAGCAAAATGGGGGGAGATTGCATCACATCATTCAGAATGGTGAACAATTTAAAATTTATGAATTATTTCTTAAATTTTTCAATTTAATATTTTTAGACTGTGGTTGACTACAGGTAACTGAAACTGCACAAAGGAAAACCTTGGGAAAGGGAGTACTACCGTGAATTTCTTTTTTTTTTTTTCAATTTTAAAATATATTTACTAAGGAACTAGACTCGGTTCCTGTCCCAACGGTGGCTATACTATAGTGGGTATAAAGAGGACTCCCATCCCAATTTATATAAAAATGAAGCTCTGAAGTTTAGTAGGTTCTAAAAAGGAATTAACAAGGTAACATTATGAAAAATGGGAAAATTCCTCTAAGGCTATTTTAATAAGTGATATTTTAGCTGAGATCTACAAGAAGAGAAGGAATTAGCCATGCCATTGAACAAGAACCACCAAACAAAGAACATGAGTCAAAAGGAGGTTGACCCATTTGACAATATGGCCAGAACTGAGTATAGAAGGCAAAGCGTGACAGTGAGATTACAGAGATATACAAGATACAAATTATGTAGGACATGTAGGAGGTTTGGATTATATTCTAATGATAATTAGAAAGCTATGATTTGACTTATATTTAATATTACTTCTATTATTATATGGAAAAGAAACTGCAAGGGAAGACCAGTTAGGCTGCTTGAATAGTACACAAAAGAAAAGATGACAGCTTGGTCTAGGATAAGGAAATGAAAATGGAGAGAAGTAAACAGTTTAGCTATACAATATAAAGGCCAAAGTGACAGAATTTCTTATAGGCTAGATACAGAAAATAAAGGAATAGAAAGCAAAAAAAATGCTAAGGTTCTTGTCCAAGCATTTCTCAGAGAGTGATCATCAGTTTACTCAACCACAAAAGCTCAGACAAGGAGAAGTCTTAACTCAGGAAATAAAATGTAGAATGAGAATTAATAAATTTAAAAATGAACTGAGGTACCAACAGAATGTATGTTATTTACTGTAGAATGTATTCTCCTATGGTAATTAAAGAGATTTTCATTATCATTTAGCTGGTTAAAGAGGGAATGAAGCTTAGGATTCTTGCTACCTATTGAAATTATACATATAAATTATATATATAGAAATTATACATTAACATGCACATAGACAACATATCCATAATAGTCATGCCAATAATCCCAAAACAAAAAAAATTTTAAGACAATGTGTTAACAATTTTCTTTCAACTATAAATACATGGAAAAAATAGGAATGGGGAGTTCCCCTCCTCATTGTACCAAGACAACAGTGATTCTCCACTGGCCCAACTCCCCCAAAGCACTGGTTCTTAGCCAGGATTGGAAGTCAGAATTGCCTAAAAACTTCCTAAAAAAGAAACACACAGAAATGGAGAAAAAGAACAAGAAAGATCTGTGTGAGAAACAAGACCAGTAAATTTAGGGGGATCCAATTTAAGAATGTTCTTTCTTGGAGGTGGAAAAATACTAGGGATTGAATGCAAAGCCTTGTGCATGTTTGGTACAAACACTTGTACCAGTGAGTAACATCCCCAGATCTTTTTATTTTGAAAAGGGTCTCACTAAGTTTCCTAGGAAGGCCTCAAACTTTTAATCCTCCTGCCTCAGCCTGACAAGTAGCTGGGACTAGAGGTAGATAACACCACACCAGGCTAAGAATGTACATTTGGCAAATCATTATAAAATTAACAGCGAGCCATATTAATTTTATGGAACTTTAATTATTAGCCATTTCTAGTATTAATGGTTCAAGCTATGAGATAAATCCATTAATGTCAGAAATATTTCATGAACATAAGTGAACTTCAGTAAAAGGACTGTCTTCCTGTACACTACTATTAAAAGTTTAAATTATTAAAATGTCAAAACAAAGGAATTACTTTTCATAATTGTGTTTTAAACAGACCATCTTTTTGGGGAGGGGGATCATGTTTCCCACTGATTTTGGTGTAAACATAAAATTAATTTATAAAATCAAACCTACACATATGCTTAAAAGTTTCTCCAAGTCAATTCTCCATAGAGTAATAATCTTCTTTCCTATGAACAGACAGGTGCATATGAAATTATTTTCAAAGGTTGAGAAATAAAAAACCTCTCAACAAATCTTCAATTTCTCAAAAATTTTCAACAATGAAAAAGTTGTTGAATTGATGCTTATTGTACTAAGTAATTTTATTTACCTCAACAAAAATAAATATTTCTATTAAATTACTTTTTATGGAATATTTTCATAGAGCAATTGTATTCTTTTTATAGGAATAAAGATGGAAAACTCAGAGCTCTCACATTAGGGAGATGAGGCAGATTTCAGAAAGACTGTCAACCTGATTTTTGCCAATGAAACTATGAAATCCTGTTTCAATTCTACTCTGATTTTATCATATCCTAAGGTAACTTTAAATCTTCCTCAAGGAACAGATGAGACATTCAAAACAAAATTAATCTGTAATATAAAAAATTCACACAAGTGGCTGGAGCAGTGGCTCTGTGGCTGCAGGGCTTTCCGGCACGCACAAGTACGTAAGTTCAGGCCCAGCACCATGTACGTAGCAAAGGATCGGAGCAATGAAAGCCACACGAAAAACTAAATAAAAATTGTTTCTCTCTCTCTTAAAAGAAAAAAAAATACATACAGATCATACAATATAGTTTTTCTCCAAAGGAAAGAAGTCACAATTCCAAGAAGTATCATGTCCAAAGCATTAAGAAATAATACATTTGAACAAATCATAAAAATATCCTCCACAGAAGAGATCAAAATGCATAACCAATTAACTAGTAAGGATGAACAATAAAATGGAATATAAGCACATAAAATACAACCTTCAAAGTTCTAATTACCCATTACAGTGTTTTTAATTTGACTTTTATTTTTATTATCAATAATTTAGGAAAGGGGGCTGGAGCAGTGCCATGGTGCTTGCCTGGCATGGCATACCAAAAGACTAGGGTTCAAACCCTAGCACCTTGTATACAACAAAGTGTCAGAGCAATGACGGCCACATGAAAAACTAAATAAAATTGATTCTTTCTCTCTGTCCCTCCATAAAAAAAAAAATAAAAAAAATAATAATTTAGGAAAGGGCATATGAAGTTATTTAATAACTTTTTCTTATTGTTTTACTTACTAATTAATAAAAGCAACCATATAAAGCTACCAGTTATGAATTTTTCCAGTAACACCAGTACATTTGCATTTGAGAATTCCTTATTTAAATTTTTAATATTCTAGCTTAACAACATACATGTGGATGGTCATTAATCCAATCAAGAAAAAACAAAAGTACAAGCAAACAGTATTCTATTCTGTCAATTCAAGTAAATTTTTCAAATGGGACTAACCTAAAACCTCATTTTATAAAAATGACAAGGAATATGTAAACAGAACATTATTTCAAAGAGGCGTGATAGATCTTACTTATAAATATGTTATTTTCTTGTTAATATATTACAGTTTTACCCCAACATAAGTATTTAAAAATTTTTTTCAGTAAAGGTTATTCTTCCCAGAATTCAAATTAAGTGGCCCCTTACCTAAACATGTAAATCTGATTCTTTCTGCATATATGCCTGCTTTTGTGGATATTATTTATTATATGGAAATTAGATTCTCAAAGAAGCATGCTATAGGGGAGTGGGTACTAGGGATCTAACCTAGGCACTTTACCACTGAGCTATATATCCTCACCCTTTTTATAAATTTTATTTTTTTTAAAGAGAGAGGGAGAGGGACAGAGAGAGGGAGGGAGGGAGGGGGAGGGAGGGAGAGGGAGGGAAAGGGGGGGGAAGAGAGAATTTTATTTAGTTTTTCATGTGGCTTTCGCTGCTCCAACACTGTTGTGTACATTATGCCAGGGGTTTGAACTTGCAACCTCACGCATGCCAGGCAAGCACGGTAACCGATAAGTCACCGCTCTAGCCCCACCCTTTTTATTTTTTGAGTTTCACGAAGTTGTTGAGGCTGGTCTCAAACTTGTGATCCTCCTGTCTCAGTCTCCTCAGTGCTGAGATTACAGGTGTTGGCTACCACGCCTGGCTAAGTATGAATTTTATACATTTTTTTCTTTTTAAAGTTGAAGCTATTCATCTTCAATATACAAGTATGTACCAGTTAGAGGGTAACAAGTCAACTAAATAGCTACTACTAAAACAACACGTTAGATTCATGGTCAACTAAACCTTGGATTCAAAGATTCTCTGCTCTTTCTCATACTTGATACTACATTTACTTTGCTATCTATCAGTATCTACCTCATAACAGACACCTTTGGGGAAATTTCCTATCTCTTATTCTACAATAAGTACAGGAAAACTCAAATTTTGTTTTTATATCCTTCATTAAAAAAAAAGACAACCTACTAAAAATTATGGAACAGGATTAAGATAATCACAAAGGATTCATTTTCATTCTTTTGAAAAGTAAAAAAGAATCCAAGTTCTTTTCACTTTTAGACAAATACAAAGGCAAAGTGTGAAATGTTCAACAGCACATTTCTACTTCAACACCAAAAGCTGACTTAAAAGTATGAATACTTTTTCATTATGCAATAAAATGATGATTTTAATATACTCCCATAAAACTTTACTTTTCTTAAAAAGTAAAATTTTAATAGAAGCCATGTGAATCTGGTCAAAATCAATGCAACCTGGTTTCCTTCTCTGGTTTCTCCTTTACTAACTAGAGAATTTCAACAACTGATTTATCATATAATCATATTTTGGCTGAATATCTATTCATGATAGAAGATTATGTAGATTACAGAGGAAACACTGCAAACATAAAATGATTTAAGTACTCTACAGCTTCCTTAGAAATTTTATTTGATCTCACTGACCAAACTTAAATACTTTCAGTTCATAGTAAAATTTTACCTGGATTTTATTAACCACATATTCTTTAACAATATTCAATGGAGATCAAGTCTACACTATTGCTTTCCTTTCACATCACAATGATATTCCCTGTCGCCTCCATCAATAGCATCATTTTCAGATGAGTTGTCATTAGTAAATTCAACAAATATTATTTCAACATTGACTACATGTAAAATACAGGACTTAAATCCCTAAACATGTGAGAAACTTGTCCACTTTTTAAACCATTTTTTCTTCTTCGAGTTTTAATTATAAATTTTAGGAACTTTACTCCCTGGACTATATAGTAGTAAACTTACTTTGGTCAGTATATTTGGATAAACACAACAGTGACCTGTCTATCCCCAAACTTGGCCAAACAACCTGACATGACAAAATCTTTCCTGGCCTCTTCAATGGTGGCAGTCTTCCCATTCATAACAGATTATTAAAACAAAAATGTATATGAGTGTGTTAGGTACTAAACATTTTATTAAAAGAACCATTTTTCTTCTTAAGCAATAGTGAATGTTTATGAGTAATTAGTGTCCTTCATTCACAGCGATAAATTACAGTTTTGTTTATAAACAAAAAACTTCCTACAAGTGTCTGATTATGGGAATTGTAATTAAAAGTAATGTGAGAAAGCCATGGTGGGTCCCAGAGACCCAGGAGGCTGAGGCAAGTGAATCCTAAGTTCAAAGCCAGCCTCAGCAATTTACCAAGGCCCTAAGAAACTTAGGAAAACCTTGTCTCAAAAGGATGTGGCTAAGTGGTTAAGTGCCCCTAGGTTCAATTCTTGGCACTACAAAAAAAAAAAAAAAAAAGTGAGATAAAGTCAACAATGCAATTTTAATTTTGGATTCCTTTCCTATGAATAAAGGTGTCTGCTAAATTAAAAACAAAAATTATAGTCTGATTTCAAGGAAATGTTGTGAGGGCTCAGGATATACATTATGGAACAACACCTACCTAGCCTGCATAAGGCCCTAGGTTAAAATCTCAACATCAGGAAAAATAAAAGGAAGAAGGTACTATGATTGAATCAATGAACACTCATTTCTCTAACATTAAGAACAATTTACCCAGTCTTTTCTAACATATTTTCTTTTCTGTAATAGTTGTAAAACATACATATTAAAATGTCATATGTAAATAAAAAGAGATTTGATTAGTAGGTCCAGACCCATAGGGTTTAAATTATTAACTAATCACAGTACTTACGTTATCTAATTTTCAGATATTCTGAAAAATTTATTAGAAGATATAATATTTCTTGGACATTACCAAAGCAGAAGAAATCCTTGTTGCCAAATTTTATTCAATTTACATTTGTGGCCCTGATTAAGCTTCAGGTAACCCTTATAACAATAAATTCAACAAAAATTCCAGTTATGCAAAACATAGACATTAACCAGAAATGAATCAAAGTGAGTCTCAGTCAAAGGATAATTTAAATGCCTTGTTTTCTTATGAACCCTCAACAATTCAAAGCCTTTTTCTCATTTTTTCCATATTTTTATTGGTATACTCTAGTTGTACATAATGGTGGAACTTGCTGTTACATATTGAATATGCACATGATAATTAGGAAAGTATCATTCCCTAGTATTCTCCCCTTTCCTTCCTTCCCCACCTTTTTCTTACTTTAAAAGAAAAAGGAAAAGTATTAAAAGATGTATTTGTGCTCTTAGTCCTCAACAGACTACAAGGAGGAGGAAGAGGTTTTAGAGGAAAGAGGAGAACTGCAAAAAGCCCTCAACAGAGACCTTGTTCTTAAAATGAGGTCCCCAGGAAAATAAGCAGCATCAGCATTAGGTAGGAACACATTAGAAGAATGAATCCAGACCTACTAAGTCAGAAACTTCGGATGGGACTCAGCAAGCACTGAGCTGACTATGACGGGACTCTCAAATTTGAGAACAACTATGCTCAAGGAAAGAATACTAAGAGCACAAAGGAGTCTTCAATAAAAAAGCCATAAAGAACTCAAAAGTGGTTCTAATAATCTTCCCTGAGTATGGCCTTTCACAACACTTTTAGGAACTATAATAGATTCAGAGGCAAGAGAAAAGTCTTACCTTCAAGGAATTACAATCTAGTATCTTGGGGAAGACCACCAATGAAAAAAGGACAAAGAATTTAAAACAAACTGCTCTATAAACCTGGATACCTAAAATAACATCAATTGTATTGTGGTGCAGTACAATCCTGGAGGCACACATTGTTGCACATGAGTTATCAACAGAGGTACTATTTTGTTGGAAGAAAAAATATTATAAATTGTAGCAATTTTCTACGTAAAAATTGGGAAATAATACAAAATCCTGACAACTAAACCTTGAAGCTCCTGATATCAAATAAACAAACAAAAAATGCTGGGAAGATTCATGACCCTTGATGCTAGCTAAATTGGTTACTAAAGCTGCTTTGGTTTTTTTTGTTTTTGTTTTTGTTTTGTTGTTATTGTTTTTAAGTAGACATAGGAAAATGATGTGGTGGTAGTACACATCTGTAATCCCAGCTCCTCAGGAGGCTCAAACATGAGAACTGCAAAGTTTGAGGTCAACCTCAGCAACTTAGAGTCTGTCTCCAAAAGCAGGTAATGATTGATACTTTTTCAAAACGTAGATGTGAAAAGCTGTAAATAAAATAATATCTCAAAATGCATATTATTCATGAGATGACCAGGATCAACTGTTAAAATGTTCTGTCTAAACAAGACTGAAAAATGAAGCTAGCTATTTAAAATAACAAAGTTTAGATTTTGGAGAAACTTCCATACTTGGTCCATACTAACCTCCCACTCACACTCAATGCTTTCTCCCTTCCAGCTAACTGGCATTGTGTTTGCCTGGCATGCATGAGAATACGCATTCAAATCCCAGCACCACATACACAGCTAAGTGTTAGAGCAATGAAAAACTAAAAATAAAAGTTGATTCTAAAAAAAAAAAAAGTCACTTTCTCCTGGGCCCCTAACAATCTAAGTGAAGAAGAGCATGCTAGTCCATCTAAACATCTGAACATTTGTCCTCAACTGTTATTAAAACAAGAAATGTATCTATCATGTTTAGTCCTTACATTTGGGATCTATTTGTTTCAGTTGTTTTAACCTACCAATACTTCAAGTAGACAATAAGATTATAGCTTAATTATAACGTAGAGAGCAACTGATGACTAAAAGTATATTAATATCCTTTTGATCTATACTGCCAAGTGACTGCCGTTCAAAGTGATTATTTGCTACATCACTATTTATAAGAACATCATCCTAAAATCTGTATCATCACATCTAAATAATGGGGAAGCATTTATGAAATCATAAGAACACATCATATTTCAAACATATCAATGTCTAAGAGATCCGTGACTAAAGAATCCAGAACTAAACAATATCACCATAAACATTCAGGCAGAGCTGGGTTTTTGTTAGCAGTCATGGTTAGGATTTACATGCCCATGTATGTTGGGGGCTTTAAAAGCTCCTTTACTTTTACTAATACCCTTTCTAAATTTCCTATTCTAGGATAACATCTCAAAGCATAAGTCAAGCTAAGAATCAAGGAATAACTCACAAAGCAAAGGGGGCTGTGCATCCCATTTTCATCTCCACAGAATCAGTGGGCTACGTCTAACTATACAAGTAACACAGCATAGAGAATTTATTCATCAAACACTATCTGTCCACTGAGTACCTACAAATACGGTAGGTATCACAGAGCCAAAAATCTGAGAAGAAATGATACCTGGGGCTCTCAGCCTATTTGATTGAAGGGGCTCACTCTGCACAATCAGCTAAGAATCACAAATGTTCTTGGGCATTTACACGTTCTTTTTGTCTTTTAAGTTCCTTCAGAACCACCACAACACACTGATTCATCAAACTCTGATTTTTATATTGCTGAAACATAATTCCCTTAGGCATCTAAAAGTAGATTTCATAGTGCTTTCTATTTACACAGAATACGTCAAGGAAATCTATAAGCCATTCAAAATCCTATTTAAGACTAGTACAAAAGTCACTCTTCTTTCCTTTTTGTTATTTCTCATCACCAACTTTGTTTCAGTCTATTTACTTTCCCCTGTCTTCTATAAAGAGCCTCATGTCACTAAACAATGGAATTTAAAATTTGAAGAGACTTTTAAAATCATTTAGTATTATCTTAGGGAAATGAAGACTCTAAAACACAGACACCAGGTGGTATATGGAAAACTACTCAACTACTTCAGCTGAAGAACTGGTACCATGTTCTAAAGGCCATCCAGTCACAATCCAATGAAAGCAGTCCAAGAGTCGCAGGAGACTTTGCTGCAGTTGTAGATCACTGAATCTGTAACCTACAGTTAAAGGGAACACCTACCCCACTTCCCATCCAGCCCCTACACACTAGTTATAGAACAATACAGTCATAATGTGATTTAAACAGGATGCCCACAGTAAGAACTCTCGAACCTAACAGGGCAAATTAACCAGGGATTCCCCAACCAGCAGAATCTTATCTACCAGTAGCTGTTTAAGCCTTACCTGACAGGTCTCCAAGCCAGCTGCCAGCAGCCACATCCCCCTCTGCGCCATAAACGTCTCGCCTCAGTTTCCTGAAATTCCTAACTGGGATGGGAATATAGCCAGCTGGCAATCCCAACCAGGTTACACTAACAACTTTTCCTGGGATATTATAGTCTATATCCATACACATGCATACACAGAGCAGTGCCTTCTAGGATGAGCTCAACATTACATTGCAATGAAAAGCTCCTCTTCAAAAATAACCTTGGTGACCCCTCATCTTAACTGTAAAATAATGAACCTCTCATCTTAATAGTAAAATTATGAATTTTTCAAACTTTTAATGTAGAACACAATTCTCAAACTAGAGAACCTTGAAAAGTTTGAGTGAATCTGTTGAATACACCTGAAAAACAAAGTAGTTATATAAAAAAAAAGGAAACATGCAACTTAAAAATAATACTTATAAATACTTTAAAGCTAATTATGAGAATGTTTTTGGACTTCAAAACACACAGTGACACTAGCTTTTTAACAGGCACATTTTTGCTTCTCATTTGACTATTATTCACCTATATACTCTTTTAACATATGCAGTTTTTACAAATTCTTCAAAGATGTTTATTGAATCATTATAATTCACTGCACGTAATATATCCCAATTAAGAGAATTATTTTCCAAGAGCAAAAATGAAGCTTTACTACATGAGTAAGAATATATTAAGCACATTTATGCCTAAATTTGTGCCAAATGAGAAACATCATGGTCCTTTCTTCTTAAGGAATTTGTAAATGCCTTGGAAATCCAGATTAATATGTAAAACAATTACAAGAATATTTTTAATGCCAAGCTACTTCTATTAAAACTACAAAACCAATTTTAAGAAATCAGTTCAAACTAAATTATCAAAATAAATGTGTGGTAGAATTAATTATCCCATGGAATCCATTTAATGGTAGACTCTCAAAAACTAATCACAAGAAAATCTGATTATAGAGTTATACAATATTCAACATGATAATGTTTAAGAACTATATAAATATTTATATTGTAAAAAATTATACCATTTAATAAACACAAAATTTGGAGTGATGGCTTACAGTATTTTTAAGTGCCTTAATGTATAGCATAAGATGAATAATGAAATTTTAAATATGAGCTTAGATATTCTGCAAAACCACAGATTCACCCTACTGGAAATTTTCTGTTTTCCCAGTGGTACATTCCTTAACTGGCTATCACGGTAACAACACAGTTTGGTAGATATATCTGTGGATTTGGTTTTACCCACACTAGTGTTCTAGTCCTTATCATTTACCCACTTCACAACTTTTTTTTACCTATACAATTAGTTTAAATAATATTTTCCTCTGGCTTGCCCTACTCCCTCTTATCTTTCAGACTTACAACAGTTCAGTTTTATGAAAACACATATAAACAGAATTAGTTTAAAGAAGAAAATAACTTATAGGGTCCTTGTACAGAAAATAATTTTATTTATTCTACTCAACAAAAAGAAAAAAACAGTAGTAGTGAATGGAAGATAGACAGTGACAGTTTAGTTCAGCATAATACATAATTTTCAATTTTATTCAAACTGTTTAAATTGTTTATTATTATAAGTGACTAATCATAACATGATGACACTTTGGCAGGAATGACACCTCAACTACCACTATTAACCCCCAAAGTTAGATCAATGACCAACAGCAGATTACTGCCTAATCCAACAATTATGCAAGTTAGATGGATTTAACTTCATTTCTCCATCTTATGATATGAAATGCCATAATTAATGAATCACAGAATTTTATTTTTTATTTAGCACAGAACTTCAAAAGCTAAAATGGATCTTCTTATACCAAACCCTTCAACACTGAGACTACGTTTACCATTTACATTTGTAAAATATTTTAATATTTCTGAATAAGAATGAAGAGTAAATATTCATTTCTTCCTATCCTTTCCCTTTTCCTCCCACACTTTTCCCAAGATAAAAATAACAATGCTAGCCAATTTTATCCATCAATTTGACACCATCACCCTCAGGACCATACAATAAACTATTGTTCAATATCTCAAAAAACTGGATTAAGAACGTAAAATTTTCCTTCAGTTTATTTTTCCTCAAAAAAACACAAAGGCTGGGGGTGTAGCTCAGTGGTAGAGTATTTTGTATATGGCCCTGGGTTCAACCCCCAGGACTGCAAAAAGAAAAAAAAGTACAATAAAATTGGCAATAAATTAATATAATAAATAAAATGCTAAGTTTAAAATAATTATTCTTCCCCCCCAAATCAATCACTTGAAATTTGCCATAATAATTTATAATATAATACCAAGAATGGTCCAAAAATCTGCACTATCCTTATCTTATTTTAAATAAATACTTAAAACTGCTAAAGTCAACATGGCTCTTTTTTCTCATTTATACCTCAAAAATAACATTTCCAAATGCAAGAAAAGAACTCATCTCTCTCCCTCCTAACTGCTCATACAAAATAAAGCAGAACAAGAGATGTTCAATTTCTGTGTCATGAAGTTTAATGAAATCAGATGATGTACCAGAACACTACCCAGAAATTTATGCTGATCATGTTGGTTACCTCTCTTAAAATCACTTTTAAACATACTGTGGTGCTGTCAATTTAATACTACTGGAATTAAAGTACACTAAGACTAAGTTTACCAAGTATTATCAAATTAAAGTACTCTTTGGGAATTTTTTGATGAAAAAATACTAGCCAGCATTTAGTTTTCATGATTAAATTATTTTGTGACATAGAAGACTGAAGTAAAAACTATCATTCACATATTTACCAGTCATAATTTCATTTCTACAGATCTATGCAAAAACATAAGAGCTTTTGGAAGAATATAGCTTTACAATATGTGTCACTCAAAAGTATCCTTCCTGGGGCTGGAGCGGTGGCTCGGCGGTTTCGGTGCTTGCCTGGCAGGCACGAGGACCCGGGTTCAAATCCCAGCACCACGTACACAACTGAGTGTTGGAGCAACTAAGGCCATGTGAAAAACTAAATGAAGTTGTTTCTCTCTTTCTCTGTCTCTCTCACTGTCCCTCTTTCTTTAAAAAAAAAAAAAAAAAAAAAAACAAGTATCCTTCCTATAACAGAGTAAGGATATTAATTATGCCATAGGAGCTAAACCAGTGGTTCTTAATTTTTGGAAGGCTATGAACATCTGTGAGGACAGCAGATGCTGTGACCAGGGACAAATGTAAATTTACAAATAAAAAATAGACATCTAACTGTAGAGGTTCTCAAAGACTTCATTGAAGCCCAAGGTACATACTATGACTCAAATAGGATGCTTAGAAATGTAGCTGTTGTTCATAAGTCAAATGTACATAAAGTAGCTGATCCACAGTTCTTTGATTTCTTTTACATTAAAATGAGTAAAATTCAACAGAAACATGCCATATATTTTAGCACTTTTAATGCCTTTTAAATCTAACTAGCTATGAATAAAATCAAATAATTTCCATAAAGTTTTACTTCTGTAGAGAAACTTATAAAAAATAACTTATAAAACTTATAAAAAATACATTTTTCAAATGATCTGAAGAAATTTTATTTACTCAGAACCAGAGCCTAAAAGAAATGCTTTTGTTCCTTATAATTTGCAGAAACCCAAAAATCTTAGCGACTAATTCAATTTTGCTCAAATATTTTCATATCTTTGGTTAAAAAACACATTTAGATGCATATTTTCCTTGTGTAAAAAAATTACTCTAGTTCATATAAGTGCCAAATATCTAAGGTTTTATATTTTTTAGAAAACTATAAATTAACATACTTTTAAGGGTATTAGTTTGGGGTATAATCAAAAACAAAAGAAAAACTTGTAACTGCAAATTATCAATGCAGAGTTACTCCTACCGCAGACAATAAGTATTAAAGACAAATTATATCATCACCAAGAAAGGTAAACTATAACCTCATACATTCTATAACCTAAAGTGGAAATGTCAGGTACCTTTCCCAGGCCTCGAAAAATATATTTGCAGGTAAGAAATGATGGAAGACAATTAAGATTTAAAATGGTTTTCTGAATAGATGACAAACTTTTTTTTCTTTGGGGGGGGGGCGCTAATCTCAGAGAGTGTTAACCAAAAAGAAAAAACAAAGAAATAACAAATCCATTCATCATTCCAGCAGTTCCAGAAAATACTTTAGCTTAGCTCGTTATCATATGAATAAACACTTTTGAAATAATACACATTCAAGAATGTGCTCAATGATATATTGACCTACTTCCATTGGTTCCATAGTGATTACTTTTGCCATTACTGTTTAGAGTTATGTAGAAAAATGAATAGTTTTTCTCAGCTAATTTAGTTTTTTGATTGATTAATTTATCCCTGCATTTAAATTGTGATGCCCAACTGGCACCAAAAAACACCTATCCACAAACAAGTTAATACTTACTGAAAAGCTTAAACAAATACAACTATTAAAGGATTTTTTTAACTAACTGCTTTCAAAATCTAAAATTCCCTCTAATATTTCTAATTTCTCATTATTTAAAAAGGCTTTTTAGAGGGCCTGAGGGAGTAGGTCAGTGGCAGACTATGTGTTTAGCATGCATGAAGCCCTGGGTTTGATCCCCAAACTGCAAAAACCAAATATTTTAAATGTAATGCAAACCTGAAAGAGTCTAATCAAATATGTGAACAAAATAATTACTTCCAACAACAAAACATTTAATTAGGAAAGCCACTGTTTTTTTTCTTTGGCATATGTATCCCATTATTGTAGGTGCTTTAAAAACAGATATACAATGGCAAATTATAACACTACTCAGAAGTCCAGACAAGGTCTCTTTAGGAAACTTGAAATGGATAGCTGACACATAGATTATGCTCTTTCAACAATGTGAACACTCCTCAAGGGGAGAAAAATCATAGAAGCATATTACTTACAAGTAAAACTTTTACGCTACCAGGGATATTCAATTCTGATATTGTTCTCTAGGTAAGAAGGGAAAATTTATAAATTTAACTGAAACCTGAAAAAAAATCATGGTAGAAGAAATGGTAAAGGGAAAAGGGAGAAGAGGGGGGCATGAGTGGGGACAGCAAAGAGAGAGAGAATGGTGGGAAAGGAAGCACTGGTTAAATCCTTGGCAATATAAGGTAGTTATTCATCCTGGGCAACACAAGCTCTGTTATAATACTTTATATGCTTAAAGAGATGCTCTATTCCATAGAGTTGACTTTATCTTCTCTTATGCTTCTTCTCCTTTATTTAGATATCACTATCAAAACCATATTTATCCATCTTACTTACTGGACTAAGCCCTGGAGGCAGTACCAGTTCCAGAATGATAGAGACATATCTTTTGGTTTTATTTTAGTATATATTTCATTTTGTTTATGTTTTTTAAAATATTCCAGATCAAGTGACAATTTTCCAGGATGGATTCTATAAATATAATTTGTATGTGCAGCTCAAACATTATACAGGGTAACAACCTGCTTACTATGAATTCAGTTTCTTTTGGCCTACCTTACTTTACAAATTAAGACACAGCAGGGAGGATGGGTGATCTTAATTATCTAAGATATTTTTATATTAAAATAAATGTTACAGAGTAGATTCAAAAACTACATGAATTTTTAAGTTAAAAAAAAAAAAAAGGACTTCAGTGAACCATAGGTCTCTCTCAAAGGATTACTCTGAACTCTGCCTCAGAACCCATTTGCTCAAATTCTTCTGCCATTATGGGTATACATGGAAGAAAATAAATGAGTTTTTTTCAATGTAATAATGCATGATGTAATGCAGTACAATTCTTTCCTACTACGGTTTATAATCCTGTACCCAATTACTACTATAGTATTTATAATCAAAAATTTGAAATGTAATACATCTAAAGATGTATCTAGAATGATGGAATTTTTTTTTTAACAAATTTAGTACAAAAGAAGGACTTCTGAGTCATACGTACACATCAGTAGTCCCTGTATTTCTGATGCCTTTGCAAATGCTTTAGAGTAAAATATCAGTAACTTTAAACACTAGGGACATACCAAGGTCCAGAGTTTTTTTTCTAAGCAGTCATATTTCTCCCCTAAATATATTTTTGTTCTTGTAAAGATCCTTATATATAATTTCATTCATATTTAAATTTTGCTTTAAAATTTAAACTACATATTTAGTCAATGCAACAAAAACCAGAGCATAAAGCTCAAACTGAGTTCAAAAGTGAATACTTCAAGAATTCAACTTCAGTTCTGATAAGTTAATTAAAATGATGCTTACAGATTTGATATCTGGAACTCACTGGAAATAGTTACTCAACTTACCTGGTGCTAATCCAGCAGTAGCAGGGCTTCCCATGGAAGGGTGAGAGAAAACTTGAGAGAAGGCAGACATACTTGACTGGGACACGTTACTCAGCCTGGAGTTCGATCCTCCTTTAGGAATAAACTCACTTGCAGTAGGATTTGGTGTCTATTTAAAAATCAAATATATTAAGTTAATACATTTTGGCCCCCCAAATGACACTGGCATTACTCCACAAAGTTTCATTTACTGAGTAAAATATTTTATTGAAAGGTTTTACAACTATTTTAGTTTTACTAAAAGATTTTACAAGTGTTTTAGTTTCTGTACTTTTGATGTATTGTGATTACATTTCTAAAGGAAATCTGATCATCAAATTTGAGGAGTTCAATCTTTCATTTGCAGAATTTTGATCTCAGTAACATGTAATATCTGCCCTTGTTGTCAAGCTTGCATCATTACCAAACTATCTTAACACATTTTAGAGAAATGGAAGGTTAAGACTACCTCAAAACTGAACAACAGGTTTCAAATTTAGTATCTTTGAAGGACTTCTACCAGAATGAAGGTTAAAATTGCCTTTCTTCCAAAACTAATCACTTCCTTTATCGTAAGCATGAACATTTCCCCAGTATGATGCCATGTATTTAAGTAACAGAGGAAAAACAAGAAAAAAATTTAAAAGCAAGGCAAACATGGGAGGACTCAAGATATGAGAAAAATATGTATAAATATAAATACAGGCCTCAATGTCTGCACAGTACCACCATGTGACTTTACATTAAAGATATTGCATATGAGATTACAGAGAAAAAATTTTCACAGCAGTACTATGATACAAGGTCTTATTGTATCAAGTAGAATGGTATTTCTGGCTGTAAGAACTACTAGAACATTGAGAGACCAACCCTATATCAAATTTGTCTATGCTAAATATCCACAGTAGGCAGACATTGAAAAGATCAACTCATTAGCATACAACCCAAGAACAGCTTCCTTATTTGATACGAAGGACATTTTAAACTACCAAGTTCAGAGCTCAAAACAGAAGATTTACAGGGTAACAAGTCAACAGGGTAACCCAGTTTATAAACTCTGCAACAAATAATATTAGCAGATATGAGTCAGTTAAAATTAAACACACAGTAATAAAACATAAAAGAGATGCTAAACCTGAGTTTAAATGAAATGTACTAGAGATAGAGAACGAACCTCTCTGAGTGTATTATCTAACAGATTAAATTGTAATAAAGAATCAGACCCAAGCCAAAACACATTTTCAACACAAGGGGAAAAAAATCCTTTTTTAAAATCACACAAATGTAGTTTTAGAAATCTTTCAAAACCTCAAGTTTTCAAAAAGTGACATGCTCTTTAAATGAATGGGCAAATAATTTCAGGAATAGGAAACAAGTCCCTGCATTATACTTCTATAGTAGTTTCTAATTATAAGGGAACAAATGGCTATTAATATGATAACCAGTATGTCAAGGGTTACGTGTGTTAGTTAAACCCAAATATATCTTACAAGATGAAGAATAAGATAAAAGTCATCAAAATGCCTATGAAAGATGAGGACTTTAGGATTACAAGATTACTAGGAAGATAACAAAGCTACAAAGGAAAATCTGATATACATATGAACATTTTTAGTATTTTCCTGAGAAATAAGCATTACAATTTCACATAAATCATACAATTTCGGTGAATAACAATAAATTCAAAGGTGAGTTTCACCAATAAATATATTTTAAATTATTTTGAAAGCCTAATTTTAAGAGACCCTATAAAGGAAAAAAGTGGAAAAGGAAGTCCATTTTATCTTCAATATTACATATAAACTGTCATTACAACAAACTTTAAAGGGCCTCATGATTTGAGTTTAAATTATTAAAATTAAAACTATTAAAATTTACACACTAACCTGAAACTTGAAGAGATTAAGTAACTTACAGTTGCCAAAAACCTACCCAACAGTGAACTGGAGTAAGAAGTAAAATTAAGGGTTTAAAAATTTCCCTCCTTTCCTAATTTACTATCCCTTGAGTGGGTGGTTTAGGAGTTCGTTTTGTTCAGCTATGAGCACTTAAGATTAAAGAAAAGACAACAGGATTTAAACAACAGAATTTAAACAACAGAAAACAATTATATGGGATTTAGGTACAACAACAACAAAAAAATTAAGGAATAAGAGTAGATCTTTTAACAGAAAATACAAATTAACTGTAGCCAGATCAGAGAACTATCTTATCTAATTAAAGAAATAATGAAAATTAAAACCTAACTTAGGATACTTTTTCATGAAAAAAATTCTTTAAAATAGCTACTATAAAAGGATGCATTCTTAAAACATTTATATTACTACTTTAAAATTTAAAATATAAATAAGACAGCTAGAGAACTGGCTCAGGGGTAGAGTGTTTGCTTGGCATGCGTAAGGACCCAGGTTCGAGGCCCAGCACCACATGTAAATAAAACTAAGTGGAGAAAAACCAAAAACCAGATGAAAGAATAGACTTCACTCTCTTTTCTCTCTCTTTAAAAAAATTTAAAAAATATACATATATTAATAAAAGTTCTATAAAACGCTGAACATTTAACGAAATAGCACAGGCATACACCTTAAACATGTTAATTTTAAAAAAGAGAGAGAGAGGGACAGTGACAGAGAGAAAGAGAGAACCAATCTTATTTAGTTTTTCATCTGGTTTTCGTTGCTCCGACACTTAGTTGTGTATGTGGTGCTAGGGTTTGAACCCAGGTCCGTGTGCATGCCAGACAAGCGCTGTAACAATTGAGCCACCACACCAGCCACTACATGGTAATTTTTGGGAAAGTGAAAACTGGTAACTAAAACCAGTGATTACATTAAAATAATGTATCTGTTCAGAAAATGAACTATTTCTTTTAAATTTGGGAGGTAAAATTTCTACCTAGGAAGAAGACTCAAGAACTTGAATTATACAAATTATCTGTCTAACTTCAACAACACTAACATATACCTGAAATAAACAAATTGAAGTTTTACCATTTCTGCCCTAGGATTTAAAAAACCCCTTCCTAGGCTGGGGATATAGTTCAACGGCAGAGCACTTGACCAGCATGTGAAAGACCCAGTGCCACAAAATAAATAACTCCTTCTTAACTACCCAGAGGTGTCTCTATAATATTAATTTTTAAATTTTTTGTTAAATATGCATAAGTACTAATTTCTATTCACAAATTTAAATTCTAATTTATATTCATACCTTAAACAGTTCTAAATGTAGCTTACAGCTTTAAGTTCCCATGCAGTTAAATTTACCCTGTAATTCTCATGGGAAAAAAAAAACTACTGAGAGCTACTTACATAATGAAATCTAGAAATCTACACCATCTCTCAACATTTGGAAATGATCTCTACTTGATCCTTCTGGATACAAATATATTAAATCAAGAGTCCTTACTTTTAGCTTAAAAAGTTTTGTTGTCATGTTATCATATCTTAAATGAGACAACTTTTCTATCCAGATGTCCTATCCAACCCAACTGATAATCTTGTAGCTACAAATGAACAAGAAAGGTTTTTTACAAATAAAGTAACTTTCTGATAAGGTTTTATTCCATATTAAATATATTTTTGTGCTTTTCTACTATCACATTATTCCACATAAACTGGCATTTTTAAAGTACAATCAGTATCTAACATTCTGGCAGATTCCACTAAAGAGACTATAGTAAGATACCTCAAAATTAAGGACTGTGCAATACGATAAAAGTGCGGCCATTAATTTTTTTCATAAGGTAGAAAGACAGAAAGAGGTTAATATCAAATGAAAACAGAAAAGATAGTATAGTCTGTAAGAAAAGGTTGTCTCAGCGATGGGATGAATAAGAAATGCTAACATTCCTAAGTACTACTTGGGCTTTTTTTTAATCACAAAAGAAAACTCATAAAACCATAAAATACCTTCTATGATATGGCTCTTAAGTTCAGCTTGCTTTACCTACCTTAGTTGTTTCATAAAGGAGTATTATTAATTTTTCTACTATGACTAAAACAAGATCTGGTAACTTGTCTTAACAGATATAACTGACACACAATAAACATTTAAAATCTAAATTTTGTTAACTCTTGAAATGTACATACAATCCAAGAACCACTACCCTAATCAACTTAATGAACATATTCATCATGCTTTCATAGGCCTCTTTTAAATCCCTTCTTCTGGGAGGCTGAGGCAGGAGGACTTAAAGTTCAAGGTCAGTCTCAGCAAATTACTGAGACCTCCATCTCAAGAAATAAAAAGGATGGGGGATGTAGCTCAGTAGAAAAAGCAACCCTGTATTCAATCCTCAGTACCAAAACACAAAACAAACCCCACCCAAAAATATTACCAAATAAATTGCTTTAACACCACAATCCTCATCTTTCTATCCTCCTTTCTCCAATTAATCACCAACCAGCTTTCTGTCACTGTATGATATACATACCCATGTGTTATGTTTTTGACTGGCTTTCTGTCATTCAGCATCAGGATCAGTGCATGTCACTGCATCTATCAACATTTCATTTGTCTTTTATTGTTGACTATTGATCAGTAATATAGACTCATAGTACAATTTATTTATCCTTTCTTATTTTTTACTCATTTAGGCACTAGGGGTTGAACCCAGTGATTCTTCACCACTGAACAACATCTTTAGTCCTCTTTATTCTTTGAGACAAGAACTTGCTAAGTTGCTCAGGCTTGCCTCAAACTCATGCCTCATGCCTTAGCCTCCCAAGTTGCTGGGATTACAGGTGTACATCACTATGCCCAACTTGTTTATTCATTTACCCACTGAACATTTAGATTAATTCCAGTTTAGGTCTACTGCAAGTAAGGAAACAAATCATATAGAAATAATTGTGCATACGTATGTTCGTTCCATTACTCTTGATTAAATACCTAGTAGTGAACAGCTTTGGACATATGCATATGTGAAACTGGTGAACTATTCCAAAATAATTACACTATTTTAATACTCTATAAGAGACCAAATTGCTCTGGATCCTCAGGCATACATGCTTTTATCAGTCTTTTTCATTTTAGAGAGTCTAATATGTGTGTAATGGTATCTAATTGTGGTTTTAAATATGATTTGTCCACAGGACTTATTTGCCATTATATATTTTCTTTGATGAGCTGCTTGTTCACATTTTTGGACCATATATTGAGTTCTTATGTTTTCTATTGGAATTCTGAGAGTTTCTTATATATTCTAGAAAGAAATCCTTTGTTACATACGTGGTTTTCAAATATTGCCTCTCATGCTATAATAGATCTTTTCATCTCTTTCAAAGTGCAAGTATCTAAAAGATACTTACAATATCACATTTTCTAACTTTCTTACTGAAAGATTTATGGTTCTATGATTTACAATTAACTCTATGATCCATTTTGAGTTCATTTTTATATTGAGTATGAGACATAGGTCTAAACTTGTTCTGCATATATACATCCAAATATTATTCTAACACCACTTGTTGGGCTCATTGTTTCTCTACTGAACTACTCCTTTATTGAAATCAACTGTGTATTTGCGAGTTAGTTTCTGGATTCTCTAATCTATTCTACTGACATATATCTATCACAATGTCAATTCTCTTGATTTCTGTAGCTTTACAGTAAATCGGGTTTTACATCTTTTTTAAGTTATTTTGGCTTCTCATAGAATTGCTTCTGGTTTCCTTATTTTTTTCTCAATCTTGTTTTCTGCTCTAATCTTTATTCATTTTCTCATGTTTTTTCTTAAGGTTTAATAGGCCCTTTTTTCTAATTCTTAAGGTTAAAGGTGTATCATTGATTTGAAAATCTTTTTGTGACTTCTGATCTCATGGCATCCCATAACTTTTGATGTTTTCATTTTCATTTAGTTCAAAATACTTGATAATTCTATGGTCTGTGAGTAATTTAAAAATAATTTTATTCATTTTTCCAAATATGAAGAGTTTCCAAAGATCTTTTACTGGTTTCTAATTTAATTCCATTGTAGTCAAATAACACATTTTATAACTTGAATTTTTTAAATGTATTGAGACTTTTGATGAATTAGCTCTTGAAAAGGAAATGTATTTGGCAGTTACTGGGCAGAATGTCCTATTAGGACAAGTTGGATTTTAGAGTTGTTCGACTCTGCTATCTCCTTATTGATTACTTGTTCTTTTTCTTCTGTCACTAAGAAATCAATGTTGAAAGCCTTAGCATTGTGTATTTTACCATGCAATGTCATCAGGCTTAGTCTCATGTGTTTTAAAGCTCTTCTTTGCATAAAACATTGAAGAACCATATGTTCATCCTCTTGATGAACTACTATCCCCTTTATCGAATGATTCTCTTTATCCCTGGCAATATTTTCTGCTTCAAAATATCACTGACCATAAACAGAGCTGTTCCGGATTTCTTTTGTGTAGTATGGTATAACTTTTAATCTATTTTTGTGATTTGGTCTAAACTGAGTTTCCTTTTATCTTCATATAGCTCAATCTTACATGTTTTTAAATCTAACCTGAAATTTCTGCCTGTTATGTCTAGATAATGTACATTTAATGTGATTAGTGATAACTAGACTGGGTTTAAAACTACAATCATGCTTTATTTGTTGTTTGTTCCATCTGATGTTCTTTGCTCCTTTTTCTCCTCTTTTTCATTCCTAGTTGTTGTTTCTGCCTTCTTGGGATTTAAATGAGTATTTTTGTGATTTCATTTTATCTCTTTCCTAATGTATTAGCTAAAACTCTGTTCTATTACTGTAGTGGCTACCTTATTTTTTTAAAGTACATATCTTTAGCTTATCACCAGCTATGTTAGGCTGTTGGAGCTGTCATAACTAAACAACAGAAATCTATTTTCTCAGTTTTACAAGCTAGGAGTCCAAAGCAGGTTGCCACCAGAGGTGGTTTCCCTGAGGCCATTTTCCTCTTCTAGAAGGCTGCCTTCTCACTGTATCCTCACCTGGCCTTTTCTCTACCTGTTGCCATCCCTGGTACCATCCTCTTTTTATGAATCATATTGACTTAAGGCCCCATCATTACGACTTCAATTGACCTTAATCACTTCTTTAAAGGAAAAACCAGTCACATTATGGCTTAGGGCTTCAACATACTACAACAGGGGGAGAGATGACATAATTTAGTCCATAACAAATACCATTCAGCTCTATTAGTACTTCTGATACAGTATGAAGAGATTTCCCTATTATACTTCCATTTCTCCCTCAGACACTTTTGCTATTGTCAGATTTTTTTCTACACATTATAAATCCTAGAAGCTAATCATTACTGTTTTTTGCTTTGAACAGTCAATAATCTTTCAAGGGGTCTTAAATGATAAGGGAAAAAGTTTCTTGTATTTACTCAAATAATTAAGTATTTCCTGTGTTTTTCAATTCCTTGTACAGATTTCCAGAGGGTATCATTTTCCTTCTGTCTAAAGTACTACCTTTAGTATTTATTGAAGTATATATCTGCTTGGTGATAAATTCTTTCAGCTTCTGAATATCTGAAGATGTCTTATTCCACGTGTTTCTCCCTTTTTTTGCAGTCGTTGGGTACTGAACCCAGGGCCTGATGCACACTAGTCAAGTACTCTACCACCAAGCTACATGCATAGCTAGTTCATTTTTTTAAAAAAAATTATTTTGAAATTAAGACTCACAAGAAATTTTACTTTCATCAAAAATAATGTCATATATAACCACATCATAAAATTGATATTGTTGTGATGATTTTAAGTAACTACACATCTAATTTGAATATCACCAGTTTTTATATGCTTATTTGGCTACATTTTTTTTTTTAAGTGAGAGAGAGAGAGAGAAACACTTTTATTTATTTTTTCATCCGGTTTTTGTTTCTCTGACCCTTAGTTGTGTATGTAGTACTGGGATTTGAAACCAGGTCCTCACACATGCTAGGCAAGTCCTATAACCACTGAGCCACTGTTCCTGCCCCTTTAACTACAGTTTAATAAGATATTTTTTCCAAATACAGAATTCTAGACTGACATCTTTTTCTCTCCTATAAAAAGATAATGTTTTCTGGGTTATTTTGAATGGGGGAAAAAAAAAAAACGCTATCTGTATCTTTGTTCCTTAAAAATGCAAACCACCACTCCCCCAGGCTTGATAATGGTTTTCTTCTTATCTCTTGGACTTGTAGTTCACAGGGCTTCCTGAATCTGTGAGTTTACAGTTTACATCAAATTTGGGTCTTTATGGTCACTGTAAATCTTCAGAGTTCTGTGTAGGGACTCTCTTTGGTCTTCCGCAATGCACCAGCCTAGAAATTTTCCTAAGGAAGTGAGCTGGGATAACCATAGGGCTCACCTCATTTGTTTCTCACTTCTCAGGAATCACTGTCCTTTCACTGTACAGCATCCAGCCTTAAAAACTGCTGTTTCACACATTTTGTTTTGTTTCTAAGTTTTAGGAGAGAAAAAGTAAGCCCAATCCCTGTTGCTCCATCTTGGCCAGAAGATGAATCTATTGATAATGTTCTCAAAAGAAACAGTAATTCCTTATTTGATTTTCAGTTATCAGCATATAAATTTCAGCCAACTTTTTTGTGATATTAGACAGCCACTAGCAGAAAGGTGCTTTGCAACTATTACTTCAAATTATGAGAAATCTACTTTCTCAAAGTTGGTTTTCTTGTCAAGTTTTTGCTTTCTGTAGAATCTCTTTCCTAAACAAATTATGTCAAAGCACAATGACCCATTTGATATCTTTAAAATACCAAGTTACTGAGTTTATTCTATATGTTACGTATTTCTCAAATTCAACTTCTTCGAGCTGTATCACTGTTAGTGCCACAGTCTAAGACCACGATCATTTATACTCAGGCTTACTGCAACATTGTCCCCAGTGACTGACCTGACTCCAGTCTTTCTCAGCTCAGTTCACTATCTACATTTCAGGATAAGAGAGATTAAGAAAGAAACACAAAAAGAGGAAAATAAGGATTAAGAAGAAGGGAAAGAGGAAACGAAAGTTTTGTTCAATGACTTTGTTGTTAAAATCTAATTAGATTGATCAGGCCAACACACCACTGTTCTTGGTTGAACTGAGTTAATTTAAGGAGAAGGTTAAAAGGAACTAAAAAAGCCAAAGCAAACAAAAATAATAAACAAGAAAAAATATAGAAGATGAAGTACACTACTAATCTTTACCTTATCTACTTTGTTCCAAAATCAGACATGTCAATCTTCCATCATCATTACTTTATTCCCCCCTCTTTTTGGAGTGACAGAGGAGCATCTTTAGGACTAATTTAAAAGATTCATATTGAAAGTAAGTGTGTGTGTGTGTGCGCGCTGGAAAAAGCAAAAAGCAATGAATTACTTGGGAAGGTAGAAGATGGGGTATTAATGAGGGAGAAAGGCACAGGGGAGAGAAGTTATCTGCGTTGCTAAAATGATTTTAAAAAGGCATAAAATGATGAGATCCACAGACAAAAGTAGCAGTATTATTCAGAGCTATTTTTATTAGTCTTGAGTGTTCATAAATAACAAAGAATGAAGAGGAACATAGTGGGAAGGAAAAGAGAAGTCAAACGGCTAACCAGAACCTCTGAGTTCACATTTCCACAAGATTTTTTGTTTTAAGTTGTTATTTCCCCTTATTTTAAGCATATCCAAATATGGTCTGTTAAAGATTTATTATCAAAATATACTCAACTTCTGGGTTAATCAAAACCTGACCTACATAAAACCAGTCAAGTATCATCTTCTAAGTTAAAAAGTAACATGTAAAAACTTATTATACTAAAAACAAACTAGTAATAGTTTATAAATTTTCTGAAGTAAATTAAGTTTGGCCCTCTGATTTGAGCATCTTAATAGAGGAAATAGGATTTTCTAAATTTGTTAGATGTAGTGGAGATAATGGAAATAAGTTGATGATTAATATTTTCAAGAGAACATATTGGTGTTCTTTTAAATAATCAGACGGCCAAAGAATACACGTGCATGTTGGAACATGAAAAATGATGATCAATTCATATTTATGACAGAGTAAAACAAAAATTATTCTGAGTTTAACATAAGTAATTCTCTTTAAATAATAGTTTGAATCTATAGACAACTAAATTTCCCAAGATATTTGTCAGTTCATCCCTAACAAAGTTTGCTGGAAACTGGTTACTAGTATAAACATTTCTAGTCATCTCCTTTCCTGATATACCCTTCTTGAGAACAGTGTTAATAGTTACATAAACAAGAAATAAGCACGACTTTGACACCAAGCTCACATCTAGGAATTAAAGCTAAGGAGAAAAATAACACAAACAGAAAATCCTTTTTATTTTTAATGAAGAAAATAAGAAAAATATCTATTAGTAGGTTTCTGATTACGTGGAATATAGTATATACAATAGTGTGTAGGTATTAAAAATTATGTGGATTAATATACTTTTATTTAAGACAGAAACCAGATCCATTCCATAAGAATTAAATAAAATAAAAGCTACAGGATAACAATGACAAACTGGTGTTTATGGAAAATGTTTAACTAATGCCTAAGTGGAGGACAGGGGAAAGCATGTATACAGGCACATGTATAAATAGAAACTAAAAGACAATAAAATGTTAACAAAGATGTTATCTTTGGATAATGAGGTCGCTAAGGATATTTTTGCTTCTTTGTACTTTTTTACAGTGTCTAAATTTTTTCTATATACATATTTTTTAGAAACATGTTTTAAAAGAAAGTTCAACATTTGTAAATTATGAAATCACCTTCACCATTCCCTTTTATTAGAATTCACATAAAATATGCAACATTTAAATTGAGACCAGTAATAATCAAATCCATGCAAAAGTAAAAAAAAAAAAAAAAGAGAGAGAAAGAAAGAAAACCTATATCTGAAGAACAGAAGACATTTAAAAACAAAACCAGGGGCTGGAGCCGTGTCTCAGCGGTTACGGCGCTTGCCTTGCATGCGCGAGTATGCAGGTTCAAACCCCAGCACCACGTACACAATGAAGTGTGTGAGCAAAGAAAGTCCATGAGAAACTCAATAAAATTGATTCTGTCTTTCTGTCACTGTCCTTCTCTCTTTAAAAACAAAAAACAAAAAAACCAGAAGAACTGCTCATCTGCTTCTTTTATATAAAGTTATTTACATGCCATTAACAGTCACAGGCATACCACCTGGTTCATCCCCAATATTATTCTCCCTAAAAGGAGCAAAAATAGCAAAAATATCAATTTAGCTTAATGAGTAGTCTAGGAAAGTGAGATTAGCACAGCATTCCAAAGGGGCAAGAACTACTTTACATAGCTCCAATTAATTACCTCCTATACCCATGCATATCTTCTGCTCAGAGCTACATAATGGAAAAACCCATTGGTCACACTCCACAATAAGCAGAAAATTACTTAGAAGCGTTTTTCCTACCCAAGAACACTGCTGTATTTAATCACAAATTTATCATAAAGATTTTCAAATTTTTTTCCACTAAGATATTTTGTGTCATAAAACTATACCAAGGAAAATTTTAAGAAAATGTATAAACAATTACATTGCAAGACTAACATTAGGCCAAATACTCATCTAGCTAATAATCACTAATCAAGGTTCATTCTTTCAATTATTTAAATACAAAAAGTCACTGTGTTATACACTGTGGGAAAGACATATCAAACCAGGTACAGTATTCTGTAATTTCACAAGCTAAAACTTCACAGGTATAGAATGTACTGTGAATTCAATTACACACTCCCAAAAGCTGAGAACATCCATGTATGCAAAAAGAAAAAAGAAAAAGGTCTACAATGTGCCACCTAATGCTAGACTACAAGGTAAATTATATAAAATTAATTGGAACAATAAGGTAAGTGCTAGGAAAAAGTGAATGATGCCTAATGCTGTCTAAATCATAAAGACCATATGTTTGAATTAAATCCTAAAATGCTCAGTTTGCTAAATTAAGACAGAAAAAAGGTACAGCAAGCAAAACAAATGTTGGAAAAGAATGTTCAAAGGCAGAAGCATGAAGAAGAGTGCAGTACTTCTCAAGGTACTTACAAGGTACTGCAAGTAATTCAGCAAGTCTGCAGCAGTAATCAAGAGCAAACTCAGAAGCACCTTGAAAGCTTTATTAAGGAATATGAATCTTTTTTTCTAATAATAAAAAAATGACAAAGATGAGAAGCAAGACCAGATACGGGGCAGCATTTAGAGATATAAGATCAGAAGCAGTAAACCAGATTAAAAATTATGGTAACAGTCCACATAAAGGGTGGGGGAAGTAGACCAAATTGTAACTTAATGAGAATGAAGAAAACTTCCAAGCACCACAAACAGTCAGTTAATAAAGAGTGTGGCAGGCAAGAAAGAAGAGTCAAGAACGCACAGATTAGACACTGAGTGATAACAATATTCAAGCTAAATGGTATACATATTGTGAATGAATATGTATAGGTATGTGTGAACGAAAGACAAGTTTGAAGGGGAAAGTATGTTTTTTTTCATCTTCAACATGTTGAATTTCAGGTCCTATGCCATATAGATGAAAATGTTCAAAATAGGTTAGAAATATAATATTTAGAGTCAGGGCAGAGGACTGGAATGGAAAAAATGGGGAAGGAGTTAAATACGAATATGAAATAGCTAAAGTAATGAAGATGTGGGAGATCACCAAAGGACAAGGGGGCAGAGAAGAGAGACAATGACAAAATTGGGGAGAGTCCTTGAGGATAATGGTCAAGCAGGGTGAGGGAGTCTCTAAGAGCTAAGACAGCAAGTTTTAAGTGCAAGAGAGAGAGGTCAAGTAAGAATGTCATTAATTCTGCCAGTTAGGCCACCCTATCAAAAAATATTTTTAAGAGAATACTCAAGGGGCTGGAGCGGTGGCTCAGTGGTTTTGGTGCTTGACTGGCAAGCACGAGGACCCGGGTTCAAACCCCAGCACCATGTACACAACTGAGTGTTGGAGCAACTAAGGCCATGTGAAAAAACTAAATAAAGTTGTTTCTCTCTTTCTCTGTCTCTCTCACTGTCCCTCTCTCTTAAAAAAAAAAAAAAGAGAATACTCAAGACAAAAAGTAAAAAAATGGGAACCAAGGAGGTAAATAAATAGATTAAAAGTAACCAAAACAAGTACAAACCATTCCCAAAATTGTATTGCAGCTGCCTACATGTACTGACCACAGAACCTTTTCCTAACGTATCATTCTTTGTTCCAGGGTTCACCAAGTAACAAGAGAAACTTGGGGCATGTTTATAAGCCAGAAGGAAGAAAATCAATATGGGGAAGAAACTATCCAAAAAATTGAACAGAATCAAATGAAAGAAAGAATTATCAGAAGGGATGAAGATAGGTAATATGTAATAAAGGAGACAGTAAGAAAAATAGAAAAGGTGAGCTAGAGCAGTAGCTCAGCGGTTACAGCGCTTGCCCAGCATGCACAAGTACACAGGCTCAAACCCCAACACCCATGTACACAACTGAGTGTCAGAGCAACAAAAGTCATGTGAAAAACTAAATAACAATTGATTCTCTTAGTCTCTCTCTCTCTCTCTCTGCCCTTCTCTCTTTAAAAATAAGAAAAAGAAAAAAGAAAAGAAAAACAGAAAAGGTTATGAACGAAAACATTCCAAATAAGTAGAAAGCTGATACATGAGCTAATTCATTCTCAAGAGCATTTTTTTAACCCCACTCCAAAGAACACAATGCCATTATACAAAAATGAAAAAGAGAGTTGAGTAGATTTGAGAACATTTTAGAAAGCAGCTGGAAAGAAGAGAAGAAAGGGTCTAGGGTGGAGTAAGGGGCAGACAGTAGTACACTTATAGTAAGGCCATACCAACTATCTCTGTAGTTGTAGAATTTTTTAAAAATTCCAAAGAACTCTAAGTAGATAGGTTGAGGCTTCATATTCATGAACTCTAATCTATTCATCTGAAAGCCTAAAATTTTCCTATTTTTCCAAAGATCTAGAAACTAAAAACCACCCAAAGTAGCAGTAAATGAAGACTAAAATGCATCCAGTGAGTTTCCAAAACCTTCCTTTGATCTTTAAAGCATCAATAATAAGCAACTCTCAGGAGAATGTGTAGACCACAAGATTTTAATGTGAGCTTTCCTCCTCAACACTTCTTATAAGAAATGATATTTAATCAGACTACAGGGGATAAAAATAGCATCAAAAGAGATACTAACAAGTAGATGATGATGTCAGATGGATCCTATAACAAAACTAATAAATTCAACAGTGCTCATTCACTTTTATCATTTGGGTAAACTAAAACAGTAATATTTATAATTCATAAATACACTATTTTTAAAAGTCCAAAACAAAATGAACATGATTTTATTTAACATATCATTACTTTCTGATAAATCTTAACCAGCATAAGATATTTGCAAAGTCATGCATTTCCCCAATTCTTTCATACAAGTTGGTGCCTCATTCTTAAATGAAAAACAGTTACCCTTAAATTAAAAAAGGAAAGAATATTTAAAATTAATTTTGAAAATCTGAATCAGCACTAAAATTTAAGTCCCTAAAAGAGAACAAATGTCCCCTTCTAAACATACCATGACACCATGCACATAGAATATAACTACAGACTGTATCTAAATAAATATAAAGAAAGATCAATTTTAGGAGATAAAGTAGTAAAATTGGGGAAAAAATATTTATTTAATATCTATTATGTTCTTGGCAATGTGAATCCTCACAATTCTAGCTTTGTGATGAAGTATTTCATCACCTAAGCAACTGACATTTCAGCTGTGCAAAGAACAAATGAAAGAACTTGAATTCACATATAGAATGGTTAAGCAGAGTGATAATCATCCTAAGCAGGAAGTAAAGGATCAAAGTGAATTTACACTAAGGTGAAATAAAGTGTTGTTGATATGCATCTCAGGTAGTCTTCAAGCTTAGTGTCAGGCATGAGTTCACAAGAAATATACAAACCAGAGAAAGTCTGTCACTAAACAGTGTTGAGAAGTACTTAAGACTACCCTACCCCTGGGCTGGAACAGTGGCTCAGCAGTAAAAGTGCTTGCCTGGCATGCTCAAGGACCAGGGTTTGAACCCCAGCACCACATATACAACTAAGTGTTGGAGAAATGCAAACCAGTGAAAAACTAAATAGAAAACTGATTCTCTCACTCTATCCCTCTCAAAAAACAAACAAACAAACAAAAAAACCTACTCCCAGGTTCAGAAGATAGAAAAATACCAAAAATACTTAAACTAATGTTAAATTTTAAGTTTTAAAAAATTGGAAGATCTCTAATCTTTCAAAAAAAAAAATCACCATCTTATGTTCTAAATCACTTTTGATACTAAAACTAATAGACAGTAATAATGTTGTGGCTATAAGCCCAATAAAATATATATGATCTATTTTTTAATTTTAGAATTACTGTAAAATTATATATATTGCTCAATAAAATTAAAGTGACATTTAGAAACAAAATATCTTAAAGATACAGAAATAACAAACATAAATCTAATCTCAAATATTTACAATCCAGTGAAAAAGGACAACAGCTAAACAAATTGACACAAAACACAATAACTGTTAAAAATCAAGTATTGTGGAAACAGAGATATGTGTAAAACAGAGATATGATATATAACATACTATATAACAAACATGTCTGTGTGTGTGTGTGTGTGTGTACTCCCTCCAGATGTTTGAACAAGTATTCACAGGGAAGATAGCAATTAAACCATCTCCTAAAGGAAAAAGGGGGGGGGATATTTTTTTCAGTCTCTGCTAAAAATGATCCAGAGATAATAAAGTTACAGAGAACTGACAGATATTTATCATACGCAACATGATAGATCCCCATATGGTTAAAATGGGTATGTTGACAAACAGGGAGAGAGAGCCCCAGAAAGGCAAAACAGGACAAATCCTACCAGGATTTGACAAAGAAAACCTCAGGATTTAAAATCAAATAGAATTATCTAGACTACCAGCTCTACCCCTCATTAGCAGTAAGTTTTTGTAAACACACTTTCCAAATTTATCAAATGGAAATAATATACCATTATTGTAATAAAGACTTAATACAATAATGTATATTGTCCAATGTATTGTCTTTCAATTAATGGGCAGGTAAACCTTAGTAGTTCCCCTTTCATAACAAGCAGCAGAATACAGGAGCCATCAGGAAGGAAATCAGATATTTAGCTTCAGTGACAGGGAAGAGGATGATGCTACTAACTGAAGCATCTGGAACAGAAATTCGGGAGTATAAAAAAAAAATCATTAGATTTGGAGAACAAAAAATAAATGGAGTTTTAGACATGCCAGATTTGCTGTGACAGTAGAATACAGATCAACATCCATAGGTGTCAAAGGGCATGAAAAAAAACCTGGATCTTCAACTCAGAAGACAATCCTAAACAAATAAAATTTCAGGGATCAACAGCACAGAAGAAAAAGCAAAGAACAAGTGAATTAAGAAAAGGAGAGCACAAGCAGCCAGAAATGAAATAAGGACTGAAGAGTGCAAAGAAGAGTTTAAAAAATACAAAGGCAGCCAGCAGTATTAAATATCAGATAAAAGTGCTGAATTTAAGACCTCCAGCAAACTTCTGACACCAGTTTCAGTAAAATTTGGGTAACATCAAACCACAGACATTTAAAGAATAAATGAGTGGTAAAGAAAATAAGAAAAAAGCATTGAAGTTCTTCCTGAGTCCCCACTTGGAGACTTTACATAGGAACTGAGACCAAATGGTTTTATTAGGATTTCAGACAGCTATGTGAAGATAAATTTACCCTCTACATAGCTACAAGACTAAACAAAATATGTTCCTTTGATTCTCTAATCAGCAGTTCCAATCATATGTATTTTAAAATGAAAACATAAGCCACTATTTTATGTTATGTTGGTAGATAGGCTCCTTCATATCATGAGATTCTTGGCAGAAAGTTAACTTAAAAGATAGTTACATACAAAAAGGTTGGGAATCTCAGGCCTCTCTAAAGAAATTGAGAACTAAAGAGAATAAACACAATATGAATGACTATGCATCACTGAGTTTAAAAACTCAGACAGATTTTATTGTTAATTTTTTTGTTGGCTGGTTTTGTTTACAGAAGTGGAAAAAGGCCAAAGGTATTAGGTTAAGATGAAGAAACCAATGTAGGGGGGCTGGAGTATTGGCTCAGCAGTTACAACACTTGCAGTGCTTGCCTGGCATAAGCAAGGACATGAATTCAAACCCAGCACAACATACACAATGAATTGTCAGGACAACGAAAGCCACATGAAAAACTAAATAAAGATTGATTCTTTCTCTGTCTCAATGTCCCTCTCTCTTTAAAAAAAGAAAGAAAGGAATCAACGGAGGGCTAGAGCAGGCTCAGCAGTTATGATGCTTGCCTGGCCCGAGAACACAGGTTCAAATCCCAGCACCACCCACACACAACTAAGTGTCAGAGTAACAAAAGCCACATGAAAAACTAAATTGTTTCCCTCTCTCTCTCACTGCCCCTCTCTCTTTAAAAAAAGAAGAAGAAGAAAAAATAAACAATGTAAAGAAACATTTTTAGCCAGGCATCATGGTGCACACCTGTAATTGTAGCCACTAATGGGGCTGAGGCAAGAGGATTGCAAATTCAAAGACAGCCTCAGCAAATAAGGGAGGCATCAATCAACTTGGTGAAACAAAAAAACAGCTGGAGATGCTTTCAGTGGTTAAGAGCTCCTACGTTCAATGCCCAGTAATAATAATTATTATTATTACTTAAGAAAAAAGGTAAAGGTTACCAAGAAAAAGATGAATCACAAGGAAAAAGGACTAGTCTTTCAAGAGCTGCAAAGTTATGCCTAAATTGCAGCCCATGTCTGGAAACTATGTAGGCATACTCAAAAAAAGGTGTCCTACAAAAGTTCAGTTAGCCAGTCAGACAAACCTATTACGGTTCTAATACAACCAGAGTTTTATCACATAGTAATAGATTTTTGAGCTAGACAAAACTTTGGTTCAAATTTCTGATCCTCTACTGACTGTTTAATATTACTTAGTATCTTTGCAGACATTTCTTCATTTAATAATAATATTTATGACAAAGGCTATATAAGGAAGACCAAAAGAAATATATAGAGAAATTAGCACAGTGCCTGGCACAAGAAAACCATTTAAGAACCATAGCTATAATTAAGATAAAATATAAATATTCCTCTTCCATTACAACTGAGAGGCCCTACATTATAAAAGAAAGGAAACAAATGAAACAGAAAAGACTAATATACCTGGCTATACAATCCTTTAACCTTTATAATGTCAAAAATATAAAACAGTTATTAAAAGGTAAACATCAAAGCCAAAAACAGGACATGAAATTCATTTTTAGAATTATGTTTCTTCCATATCAAAAAGATAAAACCTCCAAAAGGAAAAAATATGTATACAGTATACTGACATACTCTTTGCTTTCAATAAACTTCCAACTTTTCCAGGTCCCCATTTTAGGAATTCTCAAAGATAATAATGGAGACTAGATAGGTATTTTTCAATACTTCAACATGTAGAGACTCAGAGTGTCAGGAATTTTAGACCCTAAAAAGCTTCAAATTTGGGGCATAACATTTCTTATGTAGTGTGTTTGGGGGGTCGGGGGTGCTGGGGATTGACCCCAGGTGTGCTCTACCAGAGTCACATCTCCATCTCACTCCTTACATTCTTAAAGAAAAAGAACTATTTTTGAAGCAAAACAGTAGTAGTATTTGAAATATCAGGTTCAGATAACACCAATTCAATCTTTCACACACATTAATATAAGACTTTTCCCAGCTGTTTTAATTAAAAATAAACATAACTCAAGTGTATATTCTTAGACTAACCCAATGACTTTTCAAAACTACTAAAACTCTGAACCACCACTGGGATGGGGGAAATTGTAGGAAGTTTGAATGGCTACATCTCTGTATTGATCAGTGTTCTACCACTACAACCTACATGTTGTTCCAGTTCAATCTGTATCTGTTCTTATGTAGTTGGGGCCCTATTTATTTTCAGACTTCCTCTCCAAAACTGAAAAATAATTATAATAATTCATATCCAATCTTTCTCCTAGTGACCTCAAAAACAAGAATATTTTATTTAAAACTATATCTAAGGACTGGAAAGGTGACTCAGCAGTAGAACACATGCCTGGCATGCATGAGGATCCAGGTTCAAACCCCAGTACCACATACATACACAACAGCTATAGATGCGTGGACTTCTATATGAAATGAAAACTTGAAAAAACAATCTGGATGCAGGAGCAGTCGGGGATTGGGGAAGGTGCTCACAAGACAACTCTTATCCCTTAGCTCTCGCCATTAAGATAAATACTAAGGGGCGTATCAGGCCAAATTACATGATTTCATATGACAAATTATTCCCCACTGTGTCCCAACTATTAAATGAAAAATTTCTCCTACCCACTAGTTGCAACTTTTGTAGCAATAGGGTACAGAAGTCTTATCACACTCGTTTCCTCCAAGAAAACACAAAGTTCACAAAGTACACAACCAAGTATTGGAAAAACAAAAACCAGATGAAAAAATAAATATAATTCTCTCTTTAAAAAAAAAAAAACCATATTACTAAACGTTTAGCATAGCCAAAACTTTCTAATGAAATTTTAAGTATAACTATAATGATACAGAAATCCCCAGGCTTCCTATTCTCTTATCAGTGGAAAAACACTTCTAAAATTTCAGTGGGGGGAGGGGGAGAGGGACACATTTTATAATATTTTTAGAATGATTTATTTATTCCCTTGTCCAAAGCAACATAAATATTTCTATTGTATTTATACTAAACAGAATGAAATATTGTGGGATCTTTTGATACTATGTTTGGTAACAAAATCAGATTATTAACTTTGTTTTATCTTTTTGTGAATGATACACATATGCAACAGTGTAGGTTTTGGCTAGGAATATAAATACTAATTCACAGTTTGGGAAGAAAAATACGTTACCACTGGCTAAGATGAAATTCTGCTTAAGAAAACTATACATATATTATACAATTACCAATTTTTTTAAAAATAAAAATATAACCCAAATTAAAATGGAATATAAAATTATTTTGTAGGTACTTCAAAATCTCATAGAAGTTTAGTCCTCAAGTCATAAAAATTCACTTCAATTATTCAGTACTCATAAGAGACAAAGACTGAAATGAAATGTCTCTATACTAACCCTATGACATCTACTTAAGTTGGTTGACAAATTTGTTTAAATACAATGTTTACTTCCTACTGCAAAAAATATACAAAAAGGCAACATGGAGTTTCCTATTGTTCAGATTCCAAACAAATGGAACTGGGAATATTAAAAACTAACTGAACTTGAGCTAGACATAGCTCAGTGACAGAACACAAGCATTTGATCCCCAGCACCACAGAGAGGAAAAAAACTGAACTCAAATGTTAACAAACTGAAAAAAGGCAAAAATAAATTTAATAAAAGGATAGGGAAAATATACTATAAGCAGATAAAGTTAAAAAACAAAAATCATTTAGTAGTTAACAGGCTAACCTTACTTTGACTAAAAACTTTTAAAATTTACCTAAGCACATCAGCTAAGCCAACCAATCCTTTCTTACCCACCACCCCACACAGACACAGAAAGCAGCCAAGATATTCACTTTCAAAATATGTCTAATAAAAATTATTTTTACCTGTAAATTGTTTTCTGTGACTCTGTTCCACCAAACCATATTGATGGGTACTCCTGATTTACACCTGTCAGCAAGGCAGCCAATTGGGTTCTTTGATTTTCGAGCCTTTGATCCCATCGGAACTAGCCTCTCCTCCAGCATGCCCAGGCGATACTTCCTTGGCTAGGAAAAAGAAGGGAAGAAACCAGGCCACTCCTAACATCCCCCACACTAATCTAAACTAACGTAACTAACATATAAGTGATATTAGGAATGGTGGGATATAAAACATATAAATTTCAAAGATATTCCCTCCTCAAGCCCTTATCTTATTACCACCCACCATATTTCCCACCCCGACCCATACCTCTAAAAAAAAAGACACCCAAAGTTCTAACATTCCAAACAATATTACATAAAGCAACAGATATTTTAGAGAAAAATAATCTGATTTTATAAGACTATTTAAAGAATAGAAATTATCAGCAAAGCAAATGTTTTGCAATTTTTTTTCCCACTGGAACTTACCTATTCTCTCTGTAATAAGAAGAAATAGTTTCAAGGGCATAAACGGATGAATAACTGTATCTTTTTCAGAAATGCATCCTGCTACCTTATTTTCTACTGAGAACTACCCCAGTTAAAGAAAGCAGCTGATTCCTAAGGAATAGCTTTTTAAATATTATTTTGATTCTATGCATAATAGGCCAGAGTACAAAGACAGTTGCTCTATCTTAAGTGAGTATTCAACCTAAAATACTCAAAGAAAGGAAATAACTTCAGACTAAAAAACAATAAACAATAACAAAAATTTCAATGGTCTTTTTAATTTCCGTAATTATAACAAACTGATATTAAATAAATTATCCGCCCAAGAAAAACCATAAAGAATGACAATTATAATAAAGTTAGTAAATCATCTTAATAGTGGCTAGCAGGGCTTTTACATGAAAATTATGTGATGATAGCACCTACCATCTTCTCTTTATCATAGCAAATCTGCATTAGACTGCATCTTAAAAGGAATTCACAGATATAAATATAGACATTCCCCTTTTTCAGGGCATACACTGGTACGTTTTTGAGAAGGCATATATTTTAAAACAAGATCTATGCTTACTTATTTTTCTATTGTAAGATAAAACAAGTATCTTTCAAAAAAGGTGTCACAGCCAAATTAAAAAAAAATTAGTATAAAGAAAACCAATTTGAAGAAAATATCTAATTATCTGATTTCTAAATTTTAAAAACCTTGCAAATAAAGCCTATGGAAATTATTCTATGAAAATTAATTCTCCTCTCCATAAATAAGCTTCTACCAAGTTGTCTTTGACTTGAGGACAAAAATAATTAAACTTGTATTAAGAAAACAACTAGATTATCTACCTGTACCTAATAATTATAACAGTGGATAGAATTTTATGAGGCTAAAATAGTTCTACTTTTATATAAACTTGGACCAGTCCAGTTAACTCTCTCTCTCTAGATCAGAAAGAACTGTGGATGAAAATAAATCTGTATCTGTCATAATTCATACCATCAAACCACAATTTAAGTGAAATAATTTTAAAGGAAGCTATTTCTAGTAACCTAACTTACTGCGAAGACTGTAAAATTAAACTAAATATTTCTGTATTCAAGAAAATACTATAAGGCTCTGACATACAGTAAGAATAACAACCTTGATTTTACAGTCATTGTAATTTATTTTCTATATACTAGTGCATTAAGCAACACAGAAAGGTTTTAATACATCAAATGTACCATCCTCCCTCCCCAACAACTCCCACTATATAATTTACATTTCTTATTTTTGCAAAGAGAAATCCATTATTCTTCTCCCTCCATTACTTGCCCAAACCCATAACTAGCCTAAGGCCATTCTTCTTAACTAGAGGAAGTCTTCAAATATATACCATTATAAACATAAGTTTTTTCAAGAAAAAGCCAGAGATTTAACTCTAATCCAAAAACAAAACCTCATATGTGACACTAAATGAAATCGAAGGTAATAATGTCATTTAAAATAGTATTATAAGCAAGAGAATACAAAATGATACTCAAAACAAGATGGCAGCAACGAAAAGCATGATAGTGAGGCAAACGCACAAGTCTATATAGAATTGTTGGGGTCTGACCTTCACTCCATTTCATCAGCTGCCCTGGAGTGATCCTATTACTGTTTGCATGGCCCCTTCAGGGCTGGATTGTGCTTTGTAGAGCTATTTTGCTATTGTTGTGCAAAGGTAAAACAGGGTGGGTCAGAATGTATTGACCACAGAATGTTCCTAACTTTTGTCTGTACTCAAAATCTGCATAACCCCTGGCAACTCCCTTAGAAGGATTATTATTGATTCCTTGGCTGTCTCCCCTCCCTATAAAAACCAGTAGGCCTTGATAATAAACGGATTCTGAGCTGCCATCCGCTACCTGAGGTTGACTCATTTCCCTGTCCACTCCCCCCCCCACCCAAGGAAGGGACCCCCCAGTGAGAGGGAAGGGAGGTCCAGGTTCAGCCACCTGCATTCACCCTCCAGATTCCCACCACCACCATGATCCAGCTGGACAAGATTGTTCCGCCCGCTGCCCAGGGACGCTTGAGCAGCCACACCCAAACTGTAGCAAACTGTGTTAATAATTCATCTGAGCTAACTTTCAAATTTCTCTCCAGAAGACAAAATGTATTTTTCAACTAAATAGCTAAGAACTGTTTTAAGTACTTGGAATTCAGTCTCCCCTCCACAGTCCCTTCCTTCTCCCAGGCCCCCACTTTTCCCTCAAAGAAAGGATAGAGTTTTGCCAGGTTAGGTGGTATACACCTGTAATCAGCGGCTTAGGAGGATGATGCAGGAGGATCACAAATTCAAACACAGTGAAAACAACTTAGCAAGGCCCTGTCTCAAAACAAAAAATAAAATGGGCTGAGGAAGTGGCTCAGCAGTTAAAAGCCACTGTTTAATCCCTGGAACCAAAAGGGGGGGGGGGGTAGAGTCTAGAAGGTAACACAGACAAGCAAGCAAAATACACCTTGTGATATAATAATGCACACATAATCAAGGCACCAACAGAGCAGAGGCTAAGGGCTCTTCACAAGAAAGGAGAACGCCCAAGCAGATTTTAAGAAAGTATGCAGAGACAGGAAAAAAAAAAATAGAGAAAAAGATGTACTGTGGGCTAGGGAAAATGTATGATGCTGCTGCATAATGGCACTTATTCAGACCACCATGAGAGAGTGAAGCTTGAGAGCCAGAGGACAACTTGAAAACAGTAATGAAACATTTACTGTTCTATACCTAGTGCCAAGGAGTTTGAGCATCCTTCATAGGTAAAGGGAAACTTAGGAAAGCTTATAAATAACAACCGACAAAATTGCATATGTTTATAAAGGAATTCCATGGCAGTTTGGAGGAGGAATTGGTGTTGGCTGTAAAACTAGAAACGGGCAGACAAATCAATGGACTTTGACAATAATCTAGGTTAGTGTTTCTCTACTTCTGCACTATAGACTGGATAATTCTTTGTTGTATGGGACTGTCTCTCTACTCCCCAGTGGGTAGAAGTAGCACCATGGCCCCAGATGTGACAACCAAAAATGTCCCCAGATATTGCTAAATGTCCTTGCTGGTAGGGGGACAAAACTGCCCCTAAGAATCATTGGTTTAGGAATGTCAAGTCCAGGTAAATACAAAAGAAATAGGAAGCTAAGGTCTGACTGTGGAAAGATCTGGCATGTTAAAAAAAAAAAATTATAGGTGATTAGCTGAAAGTAGGGGCTAAGTCAAACGGAAGATGAGGAAATAAGAGGGACAAACTTTTATACAAGAGAGTTATTCACTGAAGTTTTCTGAGTTTTCCTGCAAAGCAAACCAAACCAACAATGCCTCTTCTCTTTCCATTAGTTTCCAAAATCCTTACTTAGGACAACCTTGAGAATGTAATGATCAAAAAGGGAAGGGGCAGATTTCCTTGTTGATCCTTTATTCTTGATAACCTGGCCAGTCCCAACTTGGTGTTTATGAAATGGAAGGATTTTAAAAGGTCATGTCCTACTGATAATCAGTGTTTCTGCTCTATGTCCTGGTAAGTGTTAAGATGTATGTCTTTTCTGTCAAACTTGAAAGATTGTGATATATAACCCACTACCTCCATTTTAGATCCCCCTTCCCCTTTGAAGATAGTAACTCCCCCATCTGTGCCTGTCTACCTGTGTACGTCCACTTCTTTCCAAGGACCCCTTCTGGTACCCACCCATCCTCTTCCAGTGAACTTTACTGAATCACCAGGACCCACACCACAAGCACCCACACCCAAACTCTCTCCCAGTCCCTGTCTTCCTCTTTGCACCTGCCTCCACCTAATCACAGCCAATTGAGCAGACTGTGCACCTGAGCTCCTCCAATTAGAGCAGTACTGCCGCTGGTCTGAATTTAAAACCCCTCATTTCCTTGCTGGGGGGCACATTCTTTCACCTTTCAGCCGAAGTTAAATTTTCTGCCTTGCTCATCTACATCTGACCACGTGTTTGTTTTCATTTATAACCTCTGTCAGTGCTGTATACCATAATTCCCAATTAATTCCCTCTTCCTATGCTAAAGCATCCAATACAGCATGTAACTTTTTTCCTTTTCTTCCTAATACATACATTTAAAGTCTCAAGATTAAATACAAAATGAATTTTTTTTTCATCCTTCTTCACAAAAATCTAAATGAACCAGTAATACAGGAACTGAAAATACTTTAATCTATTTTATTGAGAATTCTTTAAAGAAAAAAAAATGACCTTTTGTTGAACAAAAGTTTTAAAGGATAAGAAAAGGTTGCAGAATGTATTATGCAGTAGCACCCCTCAAACTACAATGAACATACGAATCTTCTGGGGATCTTGTTAAAATAAAGATTCTTGCTCAGTGGTAGAACAAGGCCCTGGTTTCCATCCCCAACACTGCCAAAATTAATTTAATTAATTAATTAAAATGAAGATAATAATAAAGATTCTGACTCAGAAGACCTAGAATGAGACTTAAAGACTCTGCACTTCAAAAAGCTCCCAACACAGCAGATACTACCAGTAGTGACCACACTTTGAGAAATAAAGTTCTCAAGAATCTACAAGGGGAAAAAAGATCTGAATATGAAACTAGTGATACAAATAGAAATTGGGTGTATCCTCAAAAATTAAAAGGCATAGAGTGTAAAAGTTCAATACCCCACTCCTTCCTCCTTCAAAGCCTGACCTAAACACTAAGAGCCTACAGGACCAATACTCATAGTTCCCAAAGCCTTGGGTTTTCAAAGAACTTGATCTCATTTCTTACAAGTAAATTTCAATGGTTAGGACTAGGAGAAGTCTACTCATTGCTAACAAGCAAGGTAAGTCTCCATACTACTACGTCAAAGAATACAGCAATAAAAGCTAATGTGAAAACTATTTTAGTTTGGAAGCCTAAACATACATACATATTTTTTTCATTCACTCACTCCCTTGACATTAGTATGAGCTCTCTGCCCTTTCTGGAAATACAAATGATCAGTAAGATCTATTTTCTTCCCCCAAAAAGTTCAAATACTAGCTAGAGAACAATCTATAAATACCCTTCTGCATATATAGAAAATGAAGTTAAAACTGTCAATTAACAAACCAATTTTCATTTTTTTAACTTGTTTTTTTTTTATTAGAAGTATATAGAGATACAGTTGAGGGGAAAACATTATCAAAACAGTAGCAATCAATGGATATAAACTTTGTTATCCAGGGGTAATGACAAAACATGGATGACCACCTTGGGTTTTACCTGTTGCAGTTTCCCCCAGAAGAACTTATGCGTTAAATGGGTAGCTCGTGGAGGAATGACATCAGCTTCTGGGATGGTTCCCATCTTCCCACTCTCCAGACTCCTATGAGTTCTTCATATACCCTCCCCCCTCCCCATCCCCCTCCCTACACCTCCAAGTATCCTAGAGAGCCATCCCCCAGTTACTCTGAAAGTAATTCAATTTGAAGTTTTGTTAGGTTAGCTGTCTGCCCTACTGCTTCCCCATAAATTCTAGCATCAACAGATGAGAGAAACCATTCAGCCCTTGAGTCTCTGAGCTTG